>CM046450.1:101406059-101421059 GCA_025506515.1 Flaveria trinervia | reverse complement strand
TGTTTGAATTTATAATGTGTTAGAAGATGGTTGGCGGGAGATCTTCGAAAGCTTCACGAGGTGGAGGCGATGGGGGACATGGTGCTGAACCACGGGTCACAAGAGGAAGGTCTAGGGCTGAAGGAGCAGCCCATGAGGAATCGAGACCCCTCATCAGGAGGGCGGTGATGAGAATGCTAATCAGAGAGCATCGATGAAAAGAGGCAGTCAGGGAGGAAGTGCATCAGGTTATGCAGACGATCCTACCATCTGTGGTGACCAAAGTTATGAAGGCTGTTAATGATGGGGAGAGACAGGAAGGGGGTAGGCCTTCAGGCGAAAGGAGACGACCGAGACTGAAACAGTTTTCTTCATGACGAAGAGGACAAAGAGGAAGAGCCTGCGCCGGAGGCGGCACGAGGCTGTAATTATAGGGCGTTCAACGATGCAGCCCCAACTTTTGATGAAAATGGCACTGCTGCTGCTACTCACCGATGGGTGAGAGAGATGGAAGCGGTATTGAATATCAACGAGTGTCGGGAGGATCAGAAGGTGAAGTTTGCTACCCATTTTTGTGGACTCAGCCTTGTGTTGGTGGGACAATATCGTCCAGGTTGAGGGAAGCAGGGCTATCAGGAGGATGCGATGGTCAGAGTTGAAAAGGCTGGTGATTGAGTAATTCTGTCCTCACTGCGAGATGGACAAAGTCGAAAGAGAGTTCTTGCAGCTGGAGGTGGGAACGATGATAATCAGCAATATATAGCTAAATTCAATGAAATGGCACGTCTGGTGCCAAATCACGTGACACCTCTTTCACGAAAGATCAAGAGGTATATCCAGGGTTTGCCGGCGGAAATCCTTAGGCACATGATCGCTGCCCAACCGAGCACGTTTAGGTCGGCGGTCGATTGGCGGGTGTATGATGAAAGATCTGGTGATGGCGACTGAAAGTAGCAAGAAAGGAGATGGTGATCAAGGGTGGAACGGGAAGCGATTGGAACGTGGCGGAACGCTCCAGGTGACAAAGGTGCACGAGTGGATGATCAGCGTGTGTGTGATCTAACTGGTGCAGGGTCAAAAGATGTGACAAGTGTGGACACAGGCACCCCAAGGAATACAGACTGGGGGGCAATGTCTGTTTACGTTGTGGAAGGACCGGACATGTGGCGAAGAACTGCGGTATAGAGAGGTGTTATTCCTGCAGTGAGGAAGGTCACATGAGCAGGGATTGCAAGAAGCTGAGAGCGGAAGGTTCGGGAACGAAGAAGATCGGAGGAAGCTCTGGTACGAGGAAGGAGAACAGAGGGTGAAGGCTAGAGCCTCGCTATAACGGGAGGAGGCTAGGTCCGACTTCGAGGTAACGTCAGGTACGTTCTTGCAAGTTTAGATTTATGCCTCTATGCTTTAATTGTGACGCTAGTAGTAGTTTTGTTGCCGCTATTTTCTGTGATGCTGCACGTTAGGGGTAGGGAGATCGATGAGCCCTTCGATGTAGAATTGTTATTAGTAAGTCTATCAGGTTACCTAATGCCCTAGAGGATTGCTTGATAGAATTGAGAGAGACCGCTTGTTCCTGCTCGGTGTTCAAGGCAGACATAGGTAGGTAGACAGGCATCTCCGGGTGAGTTGATCAGTAGTATATGACATAAACCCCAAGTGTTGAAAGAAGGTGGATTGCTCAACTGTGCACAACTAGAGTTCGGTGACGACCTACGACAGTGAAGTATGAGGAAGGCTTCGACCAGGAAAGCAGATTGCTTGGTTTGGAGTCGAGTAAAGCTGATACTAAAGTGGAGTGGGTCATTCCCCGTTGTTGCTCAGGTGGGAGAAGTGGCACATCGACTGGAGCTACCTGATGAGTTAAGTGGAATTCATCTGATGTTCCATGCATCTCGTCTAACAAAGAGCTCAACCGATGAGGATATGATCATGCTACTAGAGAATACTGAGACAGACAGAGTATCCAACCACGAGAAGCAACTGGTGACCATACTAATAAGAAGAAGAGAATAGACCAAGGAGGATGATGGTTTCACTTGTGCGGGTACAGTGAAGCCTAAAGGGATCTGAGTTTACATGCAAGATCAAAGAAGAGGTGAGACGGTGTTACCCGTAACTGTTCGAGAAGCGGCAGGTTTCGGGGACGAAACCTCTTTAAGGGGGGTAGACTTGTAACACCCCGAAATTTCTACTTAAACGGAAGAAAAAGAAAAGTAAATAGAAAGAATAGACATTATGCACAAGTAGAAGGGGATAAAAGTATACAAAGTACAAATCTTATTATTTAAGATATTTAAGGGCATGGGTGCCCATTATTTCTTCTTCTTTATCTTTTCTTCATGGCTGAAAAGAAGAAGAGAGAGAGAGAGCCCGGTTCTAGAGAGAGAAAGAGGAAGAAGAAGCTGAAAAAGGTAAATCTTCTCTTCTTTGAGCTTGGTTTCAGTTGGGTATTGAGTTCTTGACTGAAGTTTCGGTTGTTTAGAGTTTGTTTTCGGGATTCAAGAGCTGAATCGAAGGTGGGACTCGAACGAGAAGAGTGCTGCTCAAAAGCTGCTTAAGGTGAGTTTCTAGAACCCATCTTTTACTAATTTTTAACTGATTTGGGGCTATTATGCATACCAAGTGATGTTTTCAAGTAACCGTGGATTTACGGCTTTATGTACGAATGTTGTATGTATGTATGCATGTTATAGTGATGATTAGGGTTAGAGATGATGTTTAGCATGCTTAGATGGCCTTAGTATGTTACATTTGTGTTTGGGTATGCTTAGAATGATTATCGGGTGAAAATGGTAGCCTGGAAAGGATTTCAGAATGTTTCGATGAACATGAACAGTGGTTCATGCGCCTAAATAGTGTCCATGCATCCGGCATGAGAGACAGACACTAAGTGTTGGCCATGCGCCCAGTAGATGGCCCATGCGTCCAAAGCAGATGGCCCATGCGCCCAACAGTTGGCCATGCGTCCAATTTGCTGGCCATGCGCCCAGCATATGGTCCATGCGCCTAAGTCATGCCATGCGCCTAATTCATGCCATGCCTAAGTTATTCCATGCGCCCCAAAGTGTTTATAGTTAAGTGTTGATGTGCCTAAACAGGGCAGAAATGCCCAAATAGTACTCATGCGCCCAGGTTAATTTATACTTAGAATTTTATGCTCATGCGCTGGAAGGACCATACGCCTACTTTGGACTTGAGGTTTTCCAAGTGGTTTTTAAGAGGTAAAATGGGGAGATAGGCCTGGTTATGATATGATGGCTTGTTTGATGTGTGTTATGCATGTATGATGTGCTTGTATGGGTGATGGTGTATGTTTATGTTTATGTGTGTTCCTTATTATGTATGTATGTCTTCCCTTGGCTTTGCGTTGAATGTTAATAAATGTAATGAAAGTATTATGTAACGTAAAGTGGAAGATAATGAAAAGAGGAACGTAATGAATGCATGCATGTATTAATGAATAAAAGAGAAAGTACAGAGAGGGCTTGAAAGCAATATGTACAGAGGTGCACGGCTCTAAATGCCTAAAGCTCTACCATGAGGTTCAGCAAATCCTAAAGTGTGCACCCAAGGGTTCCAGTCTTTGTGACTAACCTTACCCATGACGGTGGGGGTGTTGTTACCCATTTCTATGGGGGTGTTACCCACGACGGGGGGGTGTTGTTACCCATTTCTATGGGGTGTTACCCACGACGGTGGGGGTGTTGTTACCCATTTCTATAGGGGTGTTACCCACGATGGTGGGGGGTTGTTACATATTTCTATGGGGGTGTTACCCACAACGGTGGGGGGTTGTTACCCATTTCTATGGGGGGTTACCCACGACGGGGGGGTGTTGTTACCATTTCTATGGGGGTGTTACCCACGATGGTGGGGTGTTGTTACCCGAGTTATATATAACTTCGGGGGTGTGGTGTAAGGCCAAGCATAGTTATGAGGTGAACGACACAGTGTTGCAACAGACTCGACAGAGGTCTTTGTCCGTGAGACGAGACAACGAGAGATGAGCGACTATGTGTTGCAACAGACTCGGATGGAGTTCAATCCCTGTGATTGACTCGTATGGGATCTTTGTCGCGTATCCCGGAGCTATGTCAGTCTTCGGACATGAGTCGGGGGTTTGTGAGCAGGCCCCGGCACAGCATTAGCTTTCGAGCATGAGTTAGGGATATCGCAAGAGACAAGATTCGAGTAATAAAGAGTAATTGATGAAAGATCATGTATGAAAGAATGTAAATGAATTATCATAATAAAGTACTGAACAGGATCCTTGTCATTCGACCTCAGTAATCGTGCTGATTGCCACGAAGAGGGTAAAGTCTGACCGGATCTAGAAAGAGAAATGAACGATAATGTAATACGTTGAATGAACAAAGTTAATGAACGTAATGGCGAAGATAATAATGATATTATCTGTATGTACGTATGATGCATAATCACAAACGGTTGTATAGTATAGTATGTAAAATAAAGAACGGTTTTTAACTTAGAAAAGTATGTTTTATCATAAAACTAGAACTCACTCAGCGTCGCTGACTTTTGTATGCATGATAGTTGGCAGGTATATGTTGATGCTGAGGAGTTGCAGGCATGGATGCATAAGCTACTGGGAGCATTTTGAGGCTGGCATCCGTATTTGACATGTCATGTATTTTGAGATGAAAACTAATGTTGTAAATGACAGTTTTTTATAAATGAAAGTTTTAATTCTGCTGCAAAATTAATGTATGTTTTCTATGTTTTATGTGCGATGAACCACTAGCTGTAAGGTGCCCGGGAACGGGGCCTTACAAACTCGTTGTAACAATATGTGTTTTTAATATTAAAATATAAATATTATAATTCTTTGTATAATATTTAGAGTTAATCTTGGTTTTGTCTTTGTGTTTTGTAGATTGTCTCCACTTGAGTACCAATGTTTATTTTGTCTTTATTATTAGCCTGAGTTTTCAAAATCATTTCTGTTTTCTTTTCTTTTACTAATATTGTTAATATTTTCTGTAAGATTTTTCTAAAAAGACAAAAATACTCTTAGGTCTGAAATGGTTATTACAAACATTATGTTTCCTTTTTTTTAAATCAAACCACTACCATCAAATCTAATTTCAGGAGATGTTGAAGGTTTCAGACCTAATTTGAAGGGAATTTATCGAAGGCGATTGTAGGTGGTTTGAAGGGGGCCGACGTGGTGGAGGTTGTGAACTCATGGTGGTGGTGGTAGTATGTGGTTTGTAAGGTTCTATATAAGGCTGATGCGTCTAAAACATCCAAACAGTCTATCCTATATGCATGCACTAAGTGCTGAAGTAGAATGTTTCAAAAGTTTCACACTCTACACTAGAAAAAAGTATTCCAAGTGTGAAATCTTCCGAAGCCAAGACCAACATCTTCCGAAGCTTCAAGTGTGACACCCTACACATATCTCATATCGGCCGTGGACAGGAGAGATTCCTGGTTCATAAGGAATGTCTAGCCTCTAATATTACAACGTGTTTTGGGCGTATTGGCTGTGGATGAGAGGAGAACTCCACAGTTAAGCGTGTTCAGGTGGGAGCAATCCAGGGATGGGCGACCTTCCTGGAAAGTTTTCAACCCGGGCAACCAAAAACAAATTCGTGAGCTCCTCGTGGGCAAAGCGGACAATATTGTTGATACGAGGAGCTGAGTGTTACGAATGGTATCAGAGCCACTCCTGTGCCGTTGGGGTGTGGGACATACCTCACCAAGGATGGTGACTTCTCAAGCTCATCGAGGATGATGAGTCCAAACAGGGGGTGCTTGTGACACCCTACACATATCCCACATCAGCCGTGGACAGGAGAGATTCCTGGTTCATAAGGAATGTTTGGCCTCTAACATTAACAACGCGTTTTGGGCGTATTGGCTGTGGATGAGAGGAGAACTCCATAGTTAAGCGTGCTCAGGTGGGAGCAATCCAGGGATGAGTGAGCTTCACCCGGGCAACCAAAAGCAAATCCGTGAGCTCCTCGTGGGCAAAGCGGACAAATTGTTAATGCGAGAGGCCGAGTGTTACAGAATGGTATCAGAGCCACTCATGTGCCGTTCGGAGTGTGGGACATACCTCACTAAGTATGTTGACTTCTTGGGCTCATCGAGGACGATGAGTCCAAACAGGGGTGGTTGTGACACCTACACATATCTCACATCGGTCGTGGACAGGAGAGATTCCTCGTTCATAAAGAATATCTGGCCTCTAATATCAACAACGTGTTTTGGGCATATTGGCTGTGGATGAGAGGAGAACTCCACAATTAAGCGTGCTCAGGTAAGAGCAATCGTGGGATGGGTGACCTCCCTGGGAAGTTTTAACCCGGGCAACCAAAAGTAAATTTTTGAGCTCCTCGTGGGCAAAGTAGACAATATTGTTGGTGCGAGGGGCAAGGTGTTACAGAATTGTGACTTCTCCGGCTCATCGAGGACGATAAGTCCAAACAGGGGATGCTTGTGACACCCTACACATATCACATATCGACCGTGGACAAGAGAGATTCCTGTTCAGAAAGGAATGTCTGTCCTCTAACATTAACAACGTGTTTGGGCGTATTGCGTGTGGATGAGAGGAGAACTCCACAGTTAACCGTGCTCCAATAGAGTAATCCATGGATGGGTGACCTTCCTGGAAGTTTCCACCCGGGCAACCAAAAGCAAATCCGAGCTCCTTGTGGGCAAAGCGGACAATATTGTTGATGCGAGTGGTCGAGTGTTACAGAATGGTATCAGAGCCTCTTCTGTGTTGTTCGGGGTGTAGGACATAGCTCACCAAGGATGGTGACTTCTCGGGCTCATCAAGGATGATGAGTCCAAACAGGGGTGCTTGTGACACCCTACACATATCCCACATCGGCCGTGGACATGAGAGATTCCTGGTTCATAAGGAATGTCTGGCCTCTAACATCAACAACATGTTTGGGCGTATTGGTGTGGATGAGAGGAGAACTCCACAGTTAAGCGTGTTCAGATGGGAGCAATCCAGGGATGGGTGACCTCCCTGGGAAGTTTTCACCCTGGCAAACCAAAGCAAATCCGTGAGCTTCTCATGGGCAAAGCGGACAATATTGTTGATGCGAGGGGCTGGGTGTGACATCAAATTCTAGTTCAGAGGCGCAACAACCAGATAAAAAAGCTTCAAATGTAGAAGACAAAGGTGATGGTAACAGTGACCAAGATTTCTAGATGTTAATAACCATCACATTGAAGGCAACATCAATGATTTCACACACTTATTGGATCAAGTTTCACTTGATAAGTGTGCTGATATGGTGGGAGAAACCTCAACGCAGATCTGAATTTCTCTAATTTGGATCTGTCTTCGCAACTTGCTGTGATTCCTCAGCTAAGGATTCACAAATCTCATCCCACCTCAAACAACATTGAAAATGTTGATTCAGGGATAAAAACAAGAGGACAAACCCATGATGCAAATGTTTGTCTTCACTCTTGTCCTTATCTCAGATAGAGCTTAAGAAGATTGATGAGGCTCTGAAGGATGGAAGTTGGGTTGAAGCTATGCAAGAGAAGCTGCTTTAATTCAAAGGTAGAAGGTTTGGAACTTATTTCCTCTCTCCTTAAGGGAAGACTACTATAGGGACCAAATGTGTCTTTAGAAGAAGAAGGATGATAGACGACTTGTCATATAAATAAGGCATACTGGTCATTCAAGGTATACACAAGAAGAAGGACTTGATTATACAGATGTTTTTTCTCTTGTGACAAGATTGGAAGCTGTTAGGATATTCCTAGCCTTTGGTGCATCCAAGAACTTCAAGGTCTAGCAACTTGATGTCAAGTGTGCTTTTCTTTATGGAGTGATTGATGAAGGGTGTTGTGTCAAGCAACCACCTGGGTTTGCAAATCCTAATCATCCTGATTTTGTCTGCAAGCTTGATAAAGCTCTTTATGGGCTGCACCAAGCACCAAAAAATGGTGTGAGACTCTATCTCAGTATCTCTGCAAGCATGTATAGAAGGGATACTATAGATGGAACTCTCTTCATCAAGGATAAGGAATTAACTTAATGCTAGTTCTAGTATATGTAGATGACATAATCTTTGGGTCAACTAATCCAAAGCTCTACAAAGAATCTGAGAAGCTGATGAAAGACAAATTTGAAATGAGTGCCATGGGGGAACTCAATTTCTTTCTGGGAATTCAAGTGAAGTAAGTTGAAGATGACATTTTCATAAGTCGGTCTGTTGGAGCATATATACTCATATATAGTGTGTTCGTCGCTTGTCGAATAGTCTACGCTTAATGTTATACACCTAATATGTTGTAAACACATGAAACTGGGTCATTCACATGAGCCATGCTAATGAGACTCAGTCGTATGACTAAGCCATGCTAATGGACCAGCCGTGTGACTGAGAGGTGCGATTGGGGCATTCGTGAGACTGAACCATAAGAATGGTCCAGTCGTACGATTGAACCATACGCAGGGTCCAGTTGTACGATTGAACCATACGCATGCTTCAATTCAAAAGGTAGAAGGTTTGATTCTTATGTTGTAATGAGCTTGTAAGTGTTAGGTTTTGTTCAATGAAACCATTCAATTATAATTCGTATTATTGTTTGACTTTTTGGTTTGTGTTGTTGTTTATCCTTCCGTCAAGAACATGCTCGGATGTTTATCGATCCAAAAACCGACTTCACGATTGGTATCAGAGCCGGTTACTGCTGGAATGATCTTTCTAGCAACCCGAGCTCTTGATTTCTGGATCAAAGTTCAGATCTTGACGTTAAACCCACTTCTTGTTCTTCGTGTTTTGCTCAGATCTTGTTACGTGTGTTGCTTCCATGTTGAAATCAAATTCGAAACCACGTTCCTATCACCCTTTCGGATCTGATGATGCCTACTTTGTTTCGGTTCATGTAAAATTCGACTGATTAGGGTTTTGGGCAGCCCTGGCGGCTGCAGATTTAAAAATCTACGTGCAGACCCATTCATGCGACTGGGCCATGCGAATGGAGCATTCGTACGACTGGACCATCCGAATGGACCATTCATACGACTGGATCAGTCGTATGTTCAGTCGTGTGACTGGACCAGTCGTATGTTCAATCGCACGAATGAGCCATCCGCATTGACTCATCCGCATTTGTTCCAGACAAAAAAAAGAGTCTGGAACAGCTTCTTGCATAGATTTGAGGATGAGCAAAGCATATTCTCCCTAAGGTTCTTTTTTCAAATAAGTTCGATGTATACCCCATTATTTGTCGGACTTCCAGAATAGGTGAATGTAATTGGAACACGAAAGAGAGAAGAGAATATGTTAGTAGTTTGTGCTGATTTTGGGGGTTAGTTAGGAGCATCTGACTACTTATGGGCCAATCATTATATTTATCCGCACAGAGAGGATTCTCATTATTAGGGGGAATCCATGTATAGAGAATTGAAGATGCAATCAGAAAGTGATGATGTGAGCAGGTTTTTGATGATGAATCTACATGCATGCTGATTTGTTTGATATTGTCAGCTATGGATTGGAACCTTCAACCTTTTCCCAATACACTGTGTGAAGACGCAAGGAGAGCACAATGTCTATATATTGGGATATGCTGAATGTGAGGGGGAACTTCTGCAGTGTTGATGTTAATCAGGTTAGCATGTGTGAAGATTGAAGCAATGGAAAACGGTTCATGTCATTATCTGGAAAAATCAGTCATATGGGAATCTTGCTGCTATGATGGTGTTCTGCAAAGTAAACGAAAGCTATTGTGCCTAAATTCATTTTCAGGGATATGGTAGTAACCTGACGGATCGGCAACGTTGGCTAATATGTTTTTTCGTTTGATTCTATTGGCAACCGGAGCAAAGATTGACTGAAGATTGTAAGAGGTGTTATCTACTATTCGCAAGCAATGTCCAAGGGAGAATTTGTTGGAGCATATGTAGTCATATATAGTGTGTCTGTCGCTTTTCGAATAGTCTAGCCTTAATGTTATACACCTAATAGTTATAAACACATGAAACTGGGTTATTCGCAGGAGCATATGCGAATGAGACTCAGTTGTACGACTGAGTCATGCTAATGGACCAGCCGTGCGACTGAGAGGTGCGATTGGGGCATTCGTGAGACTGAACCATAAGAATGGTCCAGTCATACGATTGAACCATACGCATGGTTCAATCGCACGAATGGGCCCAGTCGCATCTAATATGGGCCGAGGCCTATATATATACCAGTTCAATGTGTAGAGAGATTAAGGGTTCAAGAGAGTGTGCCCGGAAGCCTAGCACTGCCGATGAGAGGGAGATCATGCTCGATCTTCCCCTTGCCAGAGTCTTGATTCTTATGTTGTAATGAGCTTGTAATCGTTAGGTTTTTTTCAATGAACCATTCAATTATAGTTCGTATTATTGTTTGACTTTTTGGTTTGTGCTGTTGTTTATCCTTCCGTCAAGAACATGCTCGGATGTGTATCGATCCAAAAACCAACTTCACACAGTCAAAGTATGTTTAGGACATACTTAAGAGGTTCAACATGACTGATCGTAAGGTTACTAAGACACCTATAGAAAAAAACCACTCTCTTGGACTTGATCTTGAGGGGGAGTGTGTGGATGAACATCTATACAAGGCTATGATTGGGTCTCTTATGTACCTTCCAGCTAGCAGGCCTGATATCATGTTTGCCATATGTATATGTGCAAGATAACAAACAAATCCCAAGATGTCATACCTAATCACTGTCAAGAGAATTCTAAGATATCTCAAAGGTCTTCAACATTGGGCCTTTGGTATCCAAAGAACTCTGACTTCAATCTGTATGCATATACAGATAGTGATTATGGTGGATGCAATATGACTTCTAAGTCTGCATTAGGGGGATGTCAGTTCCTTGGTGGAAGGGTAGTCTCTTGGTAGTGCAAGAAGAAATCATGTGTCTCTACATCAACTATTGAAGCTAAATATATTGCTGCTACAAGCTGCTATGCTCAAGTGCTTTGGATTCAGAATCACATGCTAGACTATGGATTAAATTTCAAGGAGACTCCTATTCATATAGACAACAATAGTGCCATCTCTATCACAAAGAATCCTATGCAGCACTCAAAGACAAAACACATCAACATCAAGTATTATTTGATTAGAGATAATTTTGAAAAAGAATTAATCAAACTAGTCAAAGTTAACACAAATGACAATATCTGATCTGTTCACCAAAGCCTTTGATAAACAAAGATTTAAGTATCTTATCTCAGCCATTGGGATGATTAACCTTGAGTAGCTTTTTCTTTAAACTTAATTATCTTATTTCTAAAATTTGTGTGTCCTAAGTTGTCTATTTAATCATCTTCATAAACCCTGGTTCACCTTGGAAGAACAAACATCTTTTTAGAAGACATTCCTTAGATTTTTGAGAAATTTTTGATCCTCCAGAAGATATCCATTTTCCTTTGGAAGAATTTTATGTCTTCAAAACAAACAACTACTTGAGAGAATTTACCTTCTGAAGAAATTTTCACAATATCTTTCGAAGCTTATCTTTTTCTCAAATTACTTGTCTGTTTTAAAGAATAGTTTTCTTCTGAAAGCAATTAACTCGAAAGTTCTCATTAAAACTTTCAAGTGTTGATCTCTTCTGAAGCAAAATTTTTCAAAACTATCTTCTGAAGCCAATTTGGCCTCGAAAGCGTTTTAATTAAAACTTCTGAAGAAGAATTACCTTTGGAAGATTTTTAACTTCCAAGAAAACTAACTTTTGGGTAAAAGAAAACACTTTTTCAGAGGTGGGACCGACATCCGGATTTCAAATTTTATTCTCTTTCATTAACTTTATCTGAAATCGATTTTATATATAACCAATGGTTCCCCCTCTTTTCACTTTCTTCTACCTCTATACCTTCGCTAAACCTAATTAACCCAGAAACCGCCTCCATTCTTCATTTCCTTCATCATTAAGCTTTCTAAAATGGCCAACCTCAACCGTAGAAATGACCCTGCTTTCTCCATGCCGTTTTCTGGCTCTATCCAACTATCTTACCTCCCTCACCATAGATCCCATTCTCTATGAGGATCATTCGTTTGAATTTTGGAGGACCTGCCAAGAGGTCATCATGGATGGGGAAAATGAACTGTCTGCTAGAGTGCATGGGAGGACACTCTTTATCACTCTAGCCATCATCAACACCCACCTTCAGCTGGATGATGAGGAAGGTAAATTGTCCTTTCCTAAAGAAGATGTTAACCAATCCTTCCAACAGATGGGCTATGAAGGAGATTTTTCTGTCAAGACCTTCAGGAAAGGAAATGTCTCCTCTTAGTGGAAGTACTTAATTCATATGGTCATCCACAGCTTGTCTAACAAGCATGGGGGCTAGGACCAGATTCCTGAACATCTCTTCTTCATAGTGCATGGGATGGTTCAGGGGGTCAAGTTTAGGTACTCTCGGTTTGTTTATACAAATTTGCTTCATACTTGGACTCCTTAGAGTATTATATGTTTTCTAGATATGTTCAGCATATTCTTAACTGTGAATTGGGCTTATAGTTAGGGAACAGATAATATTCTTAAATTTGGACAGATGAAGCCCGACATCTTTAAGATTTTGAAAAAGTCAACTTTTGGCTTCTCAAGGTGACAACCTAGCAACAGAAGCTAGTGTTGAACCCACACCTTCTATCTCTCAACCATCAACACAGCCACAAATCACCCTCACCTACCAAACAAGAACCAAACAAACCCCTGTATAAGCTATTCAATCTATATAGGTCCCCATATCACTACCCACATAGGAAGAAGTGGAAACCAGAGCTCCCACTTCTCCTAAAGAGCAAAGCACTCTCATCTCTTCAAGAATTAGTGCTGAGGTTCCTCATGCTCAGCTTGGTGAGCTTATTAGCCCAACAACCTTAAGCCTTCACTCTAAGTCTCAACACTCAAGTGAACAACCTTCAGGGGAAAGTTACCATCCCCAGCCTTTAGATCTAAACCAATCAATTTCTAGCCTTGACTTCTATGATGATGAAGACTTGGGTTTCAGTGAGTACCATGAGTCTCTCTACTCTTCCCCCACTCAAAGAGATATTAGTGCTTCTAACTCTCCCCTGTCTAGCCCACATCATCCACTACCACTCAGGTGGATCTTCCTGACCCTGTTCAGGCAATCCATATGGAAGAGGCTCTCACTTTTGCAAGTGATTACATTACTAAGACCTCAACCATGGCAACTCAGTTTACTGATACTCCATCTGAAGTTGTTAGTGAACAGAGGAAAACCAGTAGCCAAGAACATGATACTGGTAGTGAGACTGAGGACTTTGGTCTAATTATCCCATCCCCCAATGAATCTTCTGATAAAGAATAGGGGAATATGAGACTAAAAGTGCAAACCTATCCAACACATGAACCTATTTAGTCTCTAAGGTCAGTCACTTAGAATCTCAGGTGACGACCTTACAAAATAGGGCTAATGATCAGCAACTTGAGATATCTTATCTCAGGGAACAACTAGCTGGGAGACCTTTAAGGAGAACTTATCCAGGAACACAAGAACCTGTGAATATGATTGACCTAACTCTTAGCTCACCTATGCAAGAGAGTGATGCTACCAAAAGGAGGAGAAAGTCATTACAATCATAGAACCTTGGAGTTCTTCAAGAGTATGGACACTGAGGACTCACCATTCTCACTTGCAATTTTCCATGCTCAGCAACTTCCTTAAGTTCACATTGATTTGGACTCTATAGATTCTCTCATTCAGAGTCTCTTTGAGGAAGACATTCCAAGGGTTATGTCATACCCACCCCAAGGAACTTCAAATTATATCATTGGGTGGAGATATGATGCTGAAAGAAGAGCCTCATTCTTCAAAGAGTTCAAGGGTAGCAAGAAGTATTAATTTTCAGACCTTGAACTATTATGAAGGTCTTGACCTTATAAACATGCCACTTGTCAACCCAAGCCAATCTAGACAAGCTGACAAGTTGGCTCAAAGGATTCAAGACAGGATTAATCAAGAGTTCAGCCTTAGAAGGAGACAAAGGCAATTAGGCAATGTCATTGGTCAACTGGATGTTGAGGCAGACCCTAAGAGTAGATTCAAAGGGAAAAACTTGACTGAAGGCCTAATGATAGAACCTAAGAGCCCTATCACACCTACAACTGCTTTAGAAATCCATTCCCTTGATGAGAAACCTGCTGTTAAAGGTGCATCTCAACCTCTCTCTGCCGAGAGCATGGATGCTACGACAAGTAATGAAGGCCAAAGATCTCTCCACCATGTGTCACAAAGGTCTGTGAGTGACAAAGGGAAAAGGAAAATTACTTATGAGGAGATTGAGGAGGATGAAAGAGAGAGAGAGGGAGAGAGAGGAAAAGGAAGCTAAGGGAAGAAAGTTCCTCTGCTGGGTCTACTGGCTACATGCAAGTTGCAATCAGGGCTGCTCCTAGACCAAACACTCAAAATGATAAGTTAAGGGTAGTCCAGATCTCCTATTTACAGAACAAGAACTATGATGTTCATAACACCATCTCCCTCCCCTTAGAAAAGTCGAATGAAGTGGCTGACAGGGAACTGTCAAGAGAGAGAAAGGAAGTAGAGGATGTAAGATTGCTCCTTCAAATCAAAGAAGAAAAAGAGTTAAAAGACTCTACAAAAATGTTCCTACTCTCTCTCCAGTTCAGGAAAGTCCTATGCAAGAGACTGTGGTTCCACAAGAACTTTAGGTAGATAAAGAAATAGATATACAGAATATTATCAACTACCTGAGTGCCATAGGTCTCTACCAAGCATCTGCACTTCTTCCCTTGCCCTTGAGTACATTGAGTTTGAGTATCTCAAGAAACTTGAACTTGAAGTGCTCAAAGAACAAAAGGCAACTAAAAGAAAGATTAGGGAAGAAGTTGCAAAGTCAAGAGTCATCATCCAAAGAAGTATGAAGAAGTCTGCTTATAGACGAAGGATTATGTGCTTCTTGAAGTTGTATGGGTTCTCTGGAAGGAGACTTGGTCCTATGTCTCTATCTACAATGGATGAGTATATAAGAGTGATCTAGC
>CM046450.1:101106059-101401059 GCA_025506515.1 Flaveria trinervia | reverse complement strand
TTCATCAGGATGAGTGCCCTCAAGGAGTAACTGGAGCTCATTCTTCTTAATGTCTTCAAGCTTCTTATATAATAAACCCTTTTTGATTATCTTGTTTTCCAGTAAGGCTTGAGGGGTCATTTTTGATTGATGAGCCTTCTTGAATTCATCGATTATTTCCCATGGTGAGACTACAATGGCCAACATGATTGTAGAGTCTATTGTTTTTCTAACCTGGCCATTGTATCTGTGTGGAATGGATCTTTTATGGATTCTAGAACTCACCTTGGGGTCTGGCCATACTCTCACTCTCTCCTTCTGATACTGAAATGTGTGTCTGAGAGTGTACAACCTCTGAGCACGCCCTTTCATGGCTTGTATAGATGATGACTGAGGAAATTCCTTGTCAACCATCTTCAGTAGTTGCTCATCGTGTTGCTTCTGCTGTTCTTCATATTCTATCTTGACTCTAACCGTTTCCCTTTGTGAGTCAGGTGTGATCATGAGTTGACTCCTAGGTTCTGGTAGCTTTAGAACAGCACAGAGTGGCAGACTATCATCTTCATCCTCTTCTTCTTCATCTTCTTCTATCCTCAGCACCCTTCTCCTCCTTCTAGGTGCATCACTGGATGATGGTTGGGTTGGTTTTTGTGGTAAAGGAATTGGTTTTGAAGGTTGAGGATGTTTGGATTTGGGTTTTGAGATTGGTTTGGAGATTTGAGGGGTAGGTTGTTTTTGAGTGGGTGATTTGGAAGGTTGTTCAAGCATTTTGGTTGTGAGTTTGGCTTTTGTTAGTCTTGCCATTTCAAACCTTTTTCCAGCCCCAGCCTCATCAAGTGCTTCAATGATTATCCCCTTATGAAATTGCTCAGACAGACAGATTCTGGTGGCTATAGCCAGAATGCTGTCTCTGGTCCATGAACGAATCTCCATCAGTGATCTTCCTAAGTATTTGGCAATGAATCGAATCATGATCTCCAATCTCTCTTTCTCCAGCACATCATACCCAGCCCATCTGTTTTGAATTTCCTCTACTTCCAACCTCCTGATCTCACTTTCTAATGTGGCTGTATCAAAGCCTTGCTTGAAGAGTTGCTCAATGATTTTGTCCATGGATCGGCTGTGTGTGTCATCTGCATCTTTTACCAGCTCTTCCAAGGATTTTTCTTCAGCATTCGTTTGATCACCAGCACTTTTCTTTCTTTTGTAAGTAATCAGTTGCTGTTCTTTTTCTTTTTCCAACTCCTGGGTTTTCTCTTGTGCCTTCTCATCCTCAGTTCTTTTTCTTTTCTTTTCTTTCACTGCAGTACTCTCCCCCTTTTTGGATGCATTGGTGGCAGGGGTTTGTACCGCAGAAAGTTTCTTTTGCACAGCATCATCAATGAGTGGTTGTAGACTTGAGGAGATCCTCTCATCAATGGCTTTATAAACAATGTCATTGATGATGGGAGTGATGAGAGGTAGGGATTGTTGGAATATAGCAACCATCTGCTCTGGGGGGTTCTGTCCCGAAGAGACAGTGCCAAAAGCAGAAGCTGGAGGCTCAGTGAAGTGAGAGGGTAAAGTGTTTGGGGAACCTTCAAAGGAAGGTGCCATCTGTGGATTGGTGGGGGCAGATGGACTTACATCCTGAGACTTCTTGGCAAGCAGTTCTTGTAGTCTGCTTACCTCAGCCTCCAGGATGGTGTTGTGGGCTAGAACATCATAGAAAAAGCCCAGGTCATCATCAGCAGATGCTGAATCACCTGACCTCCTGCTTGTAGCAGGATGTACATGCACTGGGTGTAGACCAGTTTTAGCATGTGCCCCTTTTTCTTGGAACTGGGGACTTCCATCCTCAGGACTATGACCTTCATCAGCTGTTGCCTCTAGTGAGGTCTTAGCAATGTTACCAGCCTCATTCTGATCATGTGCTGATGTAGAAGAGGTGGCAGCCTCACTAGATGTTCTAATCTCCCTATCCACACTAGGAGATAGAACTTGTAAACCCCGGTGCTATGGGTTGTCAGAAGCATGATGATCCTCTTCCTCAATATCTGTGGTTCTCCCCTTTGTTGGTGGGTGTTGGGGAGGAGGAGAGGCATGCAACTGAGTCAGCACGTTTGCAATAATTATGGTTGGACTTTGGGGGGTGGTTGCATGGGGAGATGGGGTAGAAGCAGTGTGCACCTGGGGAGGATGGTGCTCTTCAATGGCAATCTCCTCAAGTGAGGAAGATCCCAGATGTGTGGGTACCCCTTCTATGGTGGCTGCAGGCTCCTTTTGAGAGGAATCCTGAGCAGCTATGGCTGGTAGAGTCTCTGATACTGCTGGGGGGTTTAAACCAGCAAGTATATCCTGCGTTGGTGGTACAGGAGCATTTTCAGGGGACTCATCTCCCTGAATAGCTGTTTTGGGTTGTTTTGGGTTTGGTTTAGTGGGGACTTTGGTTCTGGTGGAGGAAGCTGTGGGTTCCCTGTGCTTGGGCTTTAGCATTCGGGCAGCTTCTTTGAGTGTAAGGTATGAGTTGTGCCTGGAGTATACCTCAGCCAAAACAGCTGGTGCAGGGACTCCAAGGCCAACAAGGCCATCAGATTTTAATTAATCTAAAATAATGGCCATCAGAAACCTGGGATATAATGGCCATCAATTTGCCACAGGTTTCTGAGCCAAGTTCTTTATTTCTAGAAACATGATTTTAGAAAAATTTAGCGGTTGGTGTTCTAGAATAGAATACAATACCTGTTGCCATTGGGATGCCATTTGATCCCAAGAAGATGTCTTGGAGGCTAAGCAGACATTTACCATGTGAAAAATGACTTTCTCAGCGTCATGGAAATGTTTCTTTAGAACGGTTGTAGCCCGAAGATCACCTTCATACCCATGATTGATAAATGACATATCTGTTATGCCCTTTGGGTATGCAGTCACAGCGGTGGAGTCGTGTAAGTGTAATGCCTGACGAATGATGTTGGCTGTAACGACCACTGGTTTCTGGTTGACAAGGGACCGAACAGAGATCTGGCCGGTAGACTCATCAGTATGAACAAAAGCATTTGACCAGAATTGACTGAGGGATTCAGGGTAGATGGTCGGATTCAAGAGAAAGGCTGTGCGATATGGGGAATCCACCATTAAGTCAATGGCATTATCATATTTGTTCTAGAAAGCCGACTTTGTAAGGTAAGCAACGCAGTTATGTCGTGGTTTCAGACTCATGGTCGCCATGTTTGAGAGAGAGAAGTTCAGAAATAACGGCTAATGAAACATTAGAGAAGAGGACAGGTATTTTATAGGGTAGGGGTGAGAAAATGACTGAAGGGTTTGGTGTTAGTCATCAGTAGTTTTAAACCGACTGTTGACATGGTATTACCCTTTCAGACGGTGAACAGCTGTAGTCGTGGTTTTAGGCATCAGCAGTTAGAAAACTACTGAAAGCCATGGTTTTGACTTCAGATGATGAAACAACTGAGGACTTGGTATTTGTCATCAGTAGTTGTGAAACTACTGAAGACAGTGGTTTTGTCATCAGTTGTTGTAAACAGCTGAAGACTTGGTGTTAGTCATCAGTAGTTGTAAAACTACTGAAGACATGGTTTTGCTTCAGTTGTTTAGAATGAAACAGCAGTTGTAGAAACAACTGAAGAAAAAGTTCTCTTTAGTAGTTTTCGTCAATTCATAGCCTTTCAGCTGTTTCATACTATCCTCAACACTTACTCATCAGACTTTGCATCTGCTTTTCAGGTGTTTCATAGGACGTCAGTACTTATCTGTTTGTACGGATTTCAGTAGTTGTAACTACAGCAGTAGTTGTAACTACATCAGTAGTTTAGAACAGATAAAGTACTTCAGTACTTGTGAGGCATTTAGCCATCAGTAGTTATAAAACTACTGAAGGTAAAAGGACTCATCAGTACTTATATGTGACATGGTTACCAATGATCACCAGTACTTTTTACTGAAATCATCAGTAGTTGTCACTTATTCTAGCTGCAGCATACCAAGCCTTAACACAAGGTTTTGGAAAGTAGAACTATCCAAAGGCTTAGTAAAAATATCTGCAAGCTCATCAACACTAGGCACAAACTTAGGATCAGTGAGACCTTTTTCAAAACCCCCGAATAAAGTGATGTCTGATCTCTATATGTTTGGTCCTAGAGTGCTGGACTGGATTTTTGACAATACACAGAGCTGAAGCACTATCCATTAATAATGGAGTCTTAGTCTCTGTAATGCCATAATCCAGAAGTTGGTTCTGAAGCCAGAGTACCTGAGAAGTGCAACTTGCAGCAGCAATGTACTCGGCTTCAGCAGTTGATGTAGCAACAAATGTTTGTTTCTTACTCTGCCAAGAAATCAAACAGTTGCCTAGGAATTGACAACCACCAGAAGTTGACTTTCTAGTTAACTTGCACCCAACATAGTCACTATCTGAAAAAGCAACTAATTTGCAAGAGTGTCCAGTGGAATACCATAAACCCAGAGATTGTGTACCTTGCAAATATCTAAAGATTTTCTTGACTGCAATCAAATGAGACTCCTTAGGAGCAGCCTGAAATCTAGCACAAACACATGTAGCAAACATAATATCTGGTCTAGAAGCTGTTAAATACATCAAGGATCCAATCATACATCTGTAAAGTGTTTCATCAACAGCTTTACCTTTCTGATCAGCATCCGTTGTGTGGTGTTGCACATGGGAGTAGAACAGGGCTTACAGTTTTGTAAATCAAACTTATTCAAAAGATCTTTTGTATATTTTGACTGATGAATAAAGATTCCATCAGCCTTTTGTTTAATTTGCAAGCCTAGAAAGAACTGTAATTCTCCCATTGCACTCATTTCAAACCTCTTTTTCATTAATATTGTAAAATCATCACACAACTGGAGATCAGAGGATGCAAAAATGATATCATCAACATAAATCTGAACAAGTAGCTTATGCTGATCCACCTTCTTAATAAACAAAGTTTTATCAATGGAGCCTCTAGTGAAATTATTCTTAAGAAGAAAAGTGGAAAGTGTCTCATACCAGGCTCTAGGAGCTTGTTTCAACCCATAAAGAGCCTTATCAAGTTTATACACCCATTCAAGATGTTTATTATCCTCAAAACCTGGTGGTTGACACACATAAACTTCTTCTTTTATTTTACCATATAGAAATGCACTTTTGACATCCATTTGAAAAACTTTAAGATTGTTGAATGCAGCATAGGCTAAAAACAATCTGATTGCCTCTAGTCTGGCTACAGGGGCAAAGGTTTCATCATAGTCAATACCTTCTTCTTGTGAAAACCCCTGTACAACCAGTCTAGCCTTGTTCTTAACAATAAGCCCATTTTCATTAGTTTTATTCCTAAACACCCATTTAGTGCCTATTGCACACTTACCTGGGGAAGAGGAACCAGTTCCCACACTTGCTGTTTCTTGAACTGAAGTAGCTCAAGCTGCATGGCTTCAACCCATCCATTGTCTCTCAAAGCAACATGGTAGTTCTTTGGCTCTAGCTGACTGATGAAGAGAGCATAGAAGCAGAAGTTAGACAATTGACTTCTTGTTGAAACACCAGTATTGATATCACCAATAATCTGAGACATTGGATGATTCTTCAGTTCTTGATAAACAATGAGATCTGTGCAAGTGTTGTTTGTAGGACAGCAGCATGTTGATCCAGACTCTTGAAACCAAGAATTAGATGGTAACTCAAAAGATGTAGAGGAATCAGAGATCTCATCAGCATTTGTTGTGGATGGAACTGCTGAAGCTACAGGAACATCAAATTTAGTAGACACATGCAGTTGGTCACTAAACTTGAATAGGTGAGTATTGATATTATCATCATCATCATCAATACCACCAGGTGGAAGACATGCTGCAGAAGATGATTTATCCACATGATCTGCAACAGCTGGAGGTTGATAAGGAACATATTGCAGTATGTCCAAATCAAACAACTCCATAGGATTTTGTGGAATCTTATCCATAGGAGATTCATTAAACTTCACATGCAAAGTTTCTTCAACTATCTTTGTTCTGCAGTTGAAGACTCTGTATGCCTTGCAAGTAGATGAATAACCAACAAAATACCCTGCATCCACCTTAGGATCAAATTTTTGGAGTTGATCCTTTGTGTTGAGAATAAAACAGGGACACCCAAATGATTTGAAAAATGAAATTAGAGGAGCCAAGTGATAGAAACTTCATATGGGGTCTTCATCAACCTCTGATTTACTAAGACTCTATTCTGCACATAGCAAGCTGTGTTAACAGCTTCAGCCCAAAAGGTCAGTGACAAACCAGAGTCAGCCAACATGGACCTTGCAGCTTCAATTAGGGTCCTGTTCTTTCTCTCCACTACTCCATTTTGTTCTGGAGTCCTTGGTATGCTAAACTGCCTTTTGATTCCCTTTGAAAGATAGAAGTCATCAAGTGTATGATTTCTGAATTCAGTTCCATTGTCACTCCTAATCACTTGACTGGAAGGGAATACTGCTTCTCAACATACAACACAAAGTGAATAATCTTCTGAGCAACCTCATCCTTTGAATGTAGAAAGAAAGTCCATACAAATCTGGAGTAATCATCCACAATTACCAGACAATATTTCTTCTTTGCCATGCTCATTACTCTCACAGGACCAAATAGATCCATATGCAGTAATTGCAAGCAGGCAATGGACTTAGGCTCTTCAATAGGAGGGAATGAGACTTTGTGCTGTTTACCTTTTAAACAGGCAGTGCAGGTTTCATCATAGTGGAACTCCTTTATTGGTAAGCCTCTAACTAAACTATTGTGGATTAGCTGATTCATGTTTTTGAAATTAACATGACCCGGCCTTCTGTGCCACAGTTTAGATTCTTGAGAAGAGGCTTTGGAAAATAGGCAAGGATTGCCTCTGAGATCTATTTTCTTGGAAAGATCTAAGGCATACACTCTTCCTGTCCTGTTGGCTCTCAGGAGAGTGTGATCATCCAACACCTTATCAATCAAATGCAGAACTTTGGATGACAGAATCCTACAGTTCTGACTGGTGAAAAGAGCAACATGGCCTTTATCACACATTTGACTGACACTCAAGAGATTGTACTTGAGATTTTCCACATGATTAACATCATCAAACTTTATTTCTCCATTGGAGACAAAGCCATTTCCAATGATGTAACCCCTAGCATCATTGCCAAAAGAAACAAACCCCTTCTTTCCTTGAGAGTAGTCATGAAGAAGAGAGCTGTTTCCAGTCATGTGCATAGATCCCCCACTGTCTACATACCAGATTCTACTTAGGCATGTTGAAGAACCCTGCAATAATAAACAATCAGTTAGTTTTGGAGACCCAAACCTTTTTGGTTTTGGGCCTGGTCTCATCAACAGATGGTAAACTAACAGGTTTATTGGAAACAACAGCCTGAGAGGAAGAAGATGGTAAAAAAGAGGAATCCTTTGGCTTGGACCTCCTTTTCTGTGGTTTCAACATAGGAGCATCTAATTGGTTAACTCTTCCCAATAGATGTTGAACCATCATAACCATCTGTGTCTGATTTTGTGATAAAGCTTTTAGCTCATCAGACACATTGCCAGTGGAGTTTGATAAGTTCCTATGTTGCACCTTCTTCTTCTGAGCAATCTCAGCTGTTACCTGTTTAACCCCTTCCTTTTTGGATTTCTTTGTGGACTTAAGGGTTACAGGATTTGATGTTGCCGATACAAATGTGGTCTCAAACTCAGTTTTCATTTTAACCATTTTGTCTTTAATTTCCTCTTTATGTTTTAGTTTAGATCCTCTTTTGTACCAGCAATCATCTGTAAGATGATTGAACAAACCACATACTTCACATGGTTTCTTCTTCATCTTATGTTGATCATCAACTAAAGAGGATGAAACAACTGAAGACTTGCTCTTCAGTGCTTTGGAAGCATTGTTTGCTTTCTTGACTTCCTCTTTAGTAGTCTTCAAACTCTTTCTACTAACAGTTTTCTTCTTTTCAGTACTGACAGTAGTTGGAGTTTGAACTTCAGGTGTTAAATCTTTCTCTCTAGTCCTTTCAGGACTTTTAGAATTAACTCCTGAGTTGATCAACTCAGTGATCATGTGAGTGTCAGCAGTGGAACCATCAACATCAGCTGATAGGTTCTGAGAGGGCTTAGTGCTGACTTCTACTTCTGATAGTGCTAAATCAGAAAGTAGATCACATGAAGAAATGGATTGGTTATTACTCTCACCAACAGATTCTACCTCTGCTCTGGGAGTAAAATCTGTAGGTGGAGCAGTGTGATTGTAACCAATGCCAAACTTCACATTGGAAGCAGATTGCTTACTAAGAAGCATTTCAAAACCTTTGCATGATTGTACCCATCGATCACACTCTACCTGGGTGACTGCAAGGGTTTCTTGAGATCTTTATACTTCTCTAGAAGTATCTCTTCCCTAGCCTTATCATCAGTTATTTGACATTTAAGTTTGTAAATCTCATCATTCTTATCATTAAGCACAGACTCAAATTCAGCTTTGCTTTTGGAAATTATTTGTTCTAGCTCAATGTTCTTGTTAATCAAAGCTACATTTGCTTCTCTAATAGATGCAAATGCTGCTATGCATGTTTCAGAACATAATTTGGCTTTTGCCTCAGAGGATACCTGTGATACCTTTGGTGTAGAGGCATTAGTGGATGAAGTATCAGCAGAATCCAAAGCCATAAGAGCTAGATTTCCAAAGGGACTTTCACCACCATGTTGACCAGCACCTGAGAAAAGTTGTTCATGACCAGACAAGTCATCTGGTAAACTGCTCCAGTCAACAACTCCTGGGGTGAAGAAGCTGTGTTGTTGAGATTGAGTTTGTTGATGAGATTGGGAAGGTTGTGGTTCAGGCAATGCTTATGGTTGTTGTGCAATTGGAGCTTGAACAGGATTTGGTTGAGGCATATAATAGCAGGGATAAGGATATGACATTTGACCCTGTGGAACAAAGTATGCAGGAGACCTAGGATGTGAATGATGACCAGAACCAGTAGGATGTTGCCCTCTGTTTTGTGGACTAGTACTAGGAAAAGTCACAAAGGGTGCAGAAGAGTTAAATCCAGTTGATCTACACTCTCTTGCAAAGTGTCCCAGCCTTTGGCATTTGTGACACCTCAACTTACTCTTGTCAAAACCAACTTTGGTTTTGCCAGAGAGTCCAGGAAATTTCCTGCCAGTTCTCTTATAGAACTTCTGAGATCTGATATTAATCAATGCCGTTTGGCTCAGAATATCCATCTCTTTTAGATCGTCATCAACTATTCCTTTCAAATCATCCATAATGAAGCATAGATTGTCACTATTACTGCCAGAATGACTCTCAATACCAACAAATGCATGATCAGAACTATTTGAAGAGAAATCAATATGCTCATCATAATTGCTTTCAGATGCAGCATATTCTGACTCATGACCAACCAAGGCAGTATTCCCTGGTACAAAGTCATCAGTGAGCTTTCCTGATGAGGACAGTTTCCTCTTCTGCTCTATCTCTCTTTCGAATGTAAGCAGTTTCCCATGAAGTTGGGTGAGAGATAGGCTATCCAGATTTGCACTGGAGCGTAGGACAATAGTGTATGTGTCCCATCTCTCAGGCAGTGATCTGAGGAACCTGTTATTCATCTGGCTATTGGTGTATTCCTGTTTCACCATTTTCAGCTCAGAGATCAAGCAGGAAAAACGCTCAAACTGTTGAGTCAGTGTCTCACCCTTTCTATGAGAGAATTTCTCATATTGTTGGGCAAGGATTTCTCTGTTGTTTGCTAAGACCTCATCTGTGCCACCGAATTGTTCCTTCAGGGCATTCCAGAGATGATGAGCAGTTTCATGATGCATAAGCCCTAAATAGATTTCATTAGGCAGTGCCATGGCCAGAATTCCATGGGCTTTAGCATCAATCTCAAACAGTTTCCAATCTTCATCAGAGTATTGTTCCTTCTTCTTCGGAACCATTTGATTGGTTTCCGGATTGTTCACCATAGGCTTATGTGGTCCATGTACCACAGATGTCCAACAACCTGAACTGTTAACAGACAGGTGATGAAGCATTCTTCGCTGCCATATGTTATACTCGGTCCTAACCAGCATCGGGGGCTTAGTTGAGGAACCGGTATTGTGAGGATCATTAGAAGGAGTAGTCATCTCAGATTCAATCAAATTCAATTAAGCTAAAACAGATTTAGAACAAAACAAAACAACCAATTGAACCAAGAGAGATCTCAAAATAAATGAACGAAAGCGTCAGAAATTCAATAATCTATAACCAGTTCTTGCGAATATGCTAATTCAATCAAACATAGATATCAATTAGTAGTTTCAATGATCAATTGTTAGATCGATCAATGATTAACCTTGCTCTGATACCACTTGTTAGGATCAGTGATCTACGTTTGATTGATTAGAGAGTATAGCAGCGGAATTCTAACAATGAATTAGCCAATTCACAAGAACAAAATGATATTCAATGAAGAACAAAAACGGTTATAGATAGAGAGAATTCTGCAAATAAATTTCATTCAATATTCGCTTTCGTGGTAACGGAATGTCACACTTACAATTAGGTCGACACCTCTTATATAGAGATGTGATGTCTGCTGATGTCACTTGATAGTGACATCTAACAGAATTATTCCAACTGAAACACAACTACTGAAGATGTCAAAACAGCTGACATCTTCTTACAAAAATACCAAGTGTTATCAGTTACTACAACTACTGAAAAACATAAAACAACTGATACTATAACGACTGAAGAACAAGCTCTTCAGTCGTTTTACAAAAACTACTGAAAGTAAAAACATAAAACTACTGAAGAAGTACTCTTCAGCTGTTGTGACAAACTACTGAAACTTCAGTACTTGGTCTTCATACTTGAACTTCAGACGATTCATCAGCTAATGTCTTCAGTCTTTGTCTTCAGAATTTGTACACCAGTTGTTGATCTTCAGCACTTGTAGACTCTTCAGCTCTTGTACTTCAGTAGTTTGGTCTTCAGCTTCATCACTTGTGTTCTTCAGCTGTTCAGCTTTAGTACTTGTGTTCTTCAGCTGTTGAGCTTCAGCACTTTAGTCTTCAGCTGTTGAAGTCTTCAGTACTTGATCTTCAGCTGTTGAAGTCTTCAGCACTTGTCGAACTGCTGATGAAGCCTTCAGCAGTTGTTGTGATATCATGTGGGACTTAGAGGTTTTCTGATCTTGGCTCATTGGCTCTTTTGGTCCAACACAGCTCCACACTTATTCTCCCAACGAACCTTGACAATTCGAGTAGTTGTGGTTCTAGTCTTCTTCATAATGCGATCCATAATTTCAACAGGTTTCTCAACAAAGTGCAATGATTTGTCGATCTGAATGTCTTCTAGCGCAACATGCAGACTTTCGTCAGTCAAACACTTTCTCAAATTTGTGACATGGAACACAGGATGAACTCCACTAAGGTCGAAAGGTAGTTCCCATCAATAAGCCACTTTCCCAATCCTTTTCAGGACTTTGAAAGGTCATACAAACCTTGGAGCCAGCTTACCCTTCTTTTCAATGCGAACAACACCTTTCCAAGTGAAACCTTAAGAAGAACCAAGTCGCCAACTTGTAACTCAATGGCCTACAGCGCTTATCGACATAACTCTTTTGTCGACATCATGCAACTTCAAGGTTCTTGCGAATTGTGGAGACTTTATCGGTCGTTTCTTTTATAATTCAGGACCAGTGAAGAAGTTTTCACCAATGTCGGTCCAGTAGATCGGTGATTGGCATTTACGACCATAAAGTGCTTCGAATGGTGCCATCTTGATACTCGAGTGATGACTATTCTTATACGAAAATTCCGCGAGCGGTAAATGCGTATCCCAATCACCACCAAAGTCAAGGACATAAAGACGCAACAAGTCCTCGAGGTTTTGAATTGTTAGTTCGGTTGGACCATCCGTTTGAGGATGGTAAGCCGTACTTAAATCCAATTGAGTACCCAAGAGCTCTTGCATCAAAGACCAAAAATGCGAAGTGAAACGAGCGTCTCGGTCGGATATGATGTGCAACGACACGCCATGACGACTCACAATTTCGTCAATATAGATACGAGCCAGTCTTGAAACTTTGTATCTGTCTCGTATTGGTATGAAGTGTGTCATCTTGGTTAAATGGTCAAAAATCACCCATATACTATCATGACCACGAGGTGTACGAGGTAACTTAGTTATGAAAACCATGGATATATGTTCCATTTCCACATAGGGATTTCGGGTTATTCAAGTAAACCACATGATCGTTGGTGCTCGGCTTTGACCCTTTGTAAGGCCCCATTCCTGGGATGCTTACAGCTGGTAATTCATCGCACATAAAATATATACTTTGCATTTATTCATCAAAACATTGCAGCGGAAACATAAAACAAATGGCATTTCATTTCATCATAAAAACTTTTGCAAAATAATGCATCATTTGTCGGTTACAAAATTACATTGTTGTATTACATCACAAAAGCTTTAAATAAACGGATGCCGTCCAAAAGAGCGTTGCTGAGTGAGTTCTAGTTTTATAAAAAAACATAAAAGTCAGATTAGACATAAATGGATCCCATGTGTAAAGTAGCAAGAATACTGAAAAAGAATGAGTGAATCGCAGAAGACTCTGCATAATACTGAAAAGGAAGTATATGCCTTGTTGACTCAGTCTATACCTAAAGACATATTTCATTAGTTCTCTGAGAACAAGTAGTCTAAGAAATTATGGGAGGCCTTGGAAAAGAGATACGAAGGAAATACAACTCTGAAAGCACTGAAGGCAAAAGCACTTAAAAAGGAATTTGACAATTTCTCTCCAATTGGGAATAAGAGTTTGGATGATATCATTGATCGATTCTATCTTCTAATGAGTGAGTTGTACACTCATGGAGTGACCACATCCATGGAAGATAAAGTCTCTAGTTTTGTTGATGGTCTGCCAGACACATGGGATCCATTTATGTCTAATCTGAGTCAAAACGACACTCTTCCTACTTTAGACATAAATGATTTCATTTTATGTTTACCTGCCAACTGAAAACGTATAAAAGTCAGCGTTGCTAAGTGAGTTCTAGTTTTATAATAAAACATACATAAAATCGTTATTTATTTCTTTTCAGAGTCCATACTATACGTTTCATTCGTTCGTGATCATACATCATATGTACATACAGAAAATATCATTATTATCTTCCATTACGTTCGTTAACCTTCGTTCATTCATTACATCTAGTGACATGTACATTACCCCAAACATTGTGCACGAACCTGGTTACTAGGCCTGAGGTCTTTCATAGACCTCGAACATTATGCACGAAGCTGACTCCAGTACCTAGGGCAAGTACATTCACCATTTATCTTTTCTTTTCATTCCAGATCAATGCCATAAGTTATACCCCGAACATTGTGCACGAAGCTGGTTACTGGGCCTGAGGTCTTCATAGACCCCGAACATTGTGCACGAAGCTGACTCCAGTACCTGGGGCAAGCGGCAAGGATCCCATACATATGGTCAATCACAAGGATTGGATCCCAGTGTGCATCCTTCTGGGATAGCTAACCCGCACATAGTTGAGCTAACACCCTTCATTGGGTGTGGACCTCCATACATTTGCTTGCAAGACTTTTTACGTTCATTCATTCGTTAATGCATGCATTCATTCATCATGTTCCTCTTTCATTATCTTTCACTTTACATTACATAATACTTTCGGTTCATTCATTAACGTAACATGTAAAGCCATGGAAAGATACACATACATCATCATAAGGAACTTACCATATCATTCATACATCATCACATAGGGCATCATACATACATAACATACATCATGCATATTCATGCATCATCATCATAAGCATCAATCACAATGCATAACATGCCCCTCATACCATCTATGACCCCAAAAATCAACTTATATAGTCCCATAGGAATTTCCCAAGTCAAAGCCTACTTTACACATTTTCCCTAAAAATCAGAAAAATATTCTAAGTCCTAGGCGCATGGGCACTATGCAGGCGCATGGACACTATTCAGGCGCATGGGGAACACTTAGGCGCATGGGCCACTTTTGGGCGCATGAACACTATGCAGGCGCATGGGGAAACACTTACTCAAATCCAGCCCAGCTTCTGGGCACATGGGTATTATTCAGACGCATGAACACTTAGGCGCATGGGCCACTTGGGCGCATGGGCACTATTGGGGCGCATGGGCACTATTGGGGCGCATGGGCACTATTGGGGCGCATGGCCCTACACTTAGTCATCCGACTAACATTTCTAGGCGCATGGGCCACTGTTCAGGCGCATGGGCTGTACTTAAACATTTCTAAGATAATCTTAGGCGCATGGCCTACTGTTTAGGAGCATGGCCTACTGTTTAGGCGCATGACATACACTTTTTTCTTTCTAAGGCAATTTCAGGCGTATGAACACTCATCTAGGCGCATGAGCATTCTGTAAAGCATGATTCTAGGATGTTTTCAACCTTAATCCTCAAACTCATCTGTTCTAAGCATAATGTGGCTATTCTAAACATGAGTAGCCTATAAACAATCAAAAATCAACATCCAACATACAAAATACCTACGGGTATTCACACATAAACTTTGTAAAATCGTTTTAATACGTTTCCAGCCCCAAAGATAGTTTAAAACATGTAAAAACCGGGGTCTAGAACTCACCTGGTGCAACTTGGGTGTTCTTCCTTTTAACCCGCTTGCAAAGAGTTCAAAACACCTAGAAACAACATCCAAAAACACACACCCGAGCATAAACACAACCCATAAGCATACAAACACATAACCGGGATAAAACCCGGCATAAAAACATAAAAATCTTGAATTCTTACCTTGAATTCACTTTTCTTCTTCCTCTTCTTCTTCAATCCAAGAGTATTCTCTGTTCTATCTCTCTAAAACTAAGAAAATTATGAAGTGAGGTGAGGATAGGCGGCCATACTCACCTTTACACCAATTTTTGAAAGTTTTGTCCTTTTTGGACACTTTTAGTCCCTCCACTTGGATTTATTGTCTTTCTTGCTTTTATTCTTTTTATCTTGACTTTTAAAATAACCGGGTGTTACACCCTTGCACATGTGAGACACTTGGAAACATAGGACGCAATATCTTTCTTCATCCCAGGCCACCAATATTGACCACGCAGGTCCATGTACATCTGATCGGAGTCAGGATGAATAGAGTATCGAGCTTGATGAGCTTCATTCATAATGAAGTGTCAAAGGTTATCACGATTCGAAATCCAAAGTCGATTCAAGAAGTACCACATGACGTTCGGTTTTGTCACTAGTTGTGACTGCACGTTAAATGTCAAATCTTCATCTTCCCTTCATTGGTTAACGCTGCTTGTTAAGCCTCGAGAATGCATAACTCAAGATCACTATCAATCCTTATGTCACACCCCGACCGACGGCGGAAACATCGGGGCGAACGAATGTGAAACGATTGTTCGTAGCACATGGAACTAAATAAGTTGGAATAATATTAAATACCATTTTTCATTGAACAAGACAAGTCAATTAAGTTATTACAATACACAAAAATATAACCAACAACATAAGATGATTAATTAAACTAAGTCCAAGTCCTATATGAGCACAAAGAGATCTTCATGTAGTAACCTGAAACATGTTAAAAATAAAGGGTCAACTTTGAAAGTTGGTGAGTTCCCATGGGTTGAACATACATATATATAAAAAGATTTACAAGTAGCAATTCATGTCAATGGTTATGAGTTAGCAAGTTTATAGAACACATATAGTTACAACCAAACCTCGACTTGATTACAAGTTTATAAGATTGGCTAAGTGTACTTGGCTCCCATGATGAACAAGCATACGTCATCAAGAGATGGCAATACATCGGCTTCAGCACCAAATAGGCTTGTCAGGCCCAAAGATCTAAGACATTGCCAGGCTAGCAATAGTTAATGATTGTAAACAAAATATGTATCCCATATAAGACTTACAATAACGCAAATAACCAGGACAAAAAGGTAAAAATGAATCGCATGTGCATTTACAAGTATTAAGATGTTTATAAGTGTAAGTTATAAGGTTAACATGTTTCACCCCAAAAGGTGTGAAAAAAAGTAAAAAGGGGGCACGGAGAACTCACATGGAAGACTCATAAGTATAGTGATGGTTGTAGAGTACATAAGAAAGTTTGGATGTCAAGAGTCAAAGGTGATGTCCTAATTGATAAAAAAAACAATAACTTGAGGTTGGAATTATTTACAAGAATTTAGGACATTTAGAGAATGCTAAAAATCGAAAGGTATATTGAAAAAGGATTATTGTATCAATTTTAGATTATGGACAAAATATTTGGTATGTGTTTGAACAGGTTTTAAAAATAGAAAACGGTTTTATAAAATTATAAAAATTTATACTTGACTAGTGGAAAGTCTACCAGAAAAATTTCGTTCAGAACATTTTTATGAAAAGATCTTTAAATAGGTCAAACAAGCAGCACAAGACTGAAGGTGTTGAAATGTGCACTTATCTTGTGAAGGCTATTGTTGAGTCGTCCGATTGAGTTTGAAGACGTATAAACTGTCGTTGAATTGGTAATTCAATGAAATTAAAATTAGAGTCTTAGTTTACTCAAATTTAGATTGTTATGATCAAGTTATGGTCGGTTGAAGTAAGATTATATTCTGCTAGAATTGTAGTAAGGCACTTATGTGTATTTTTAAAATCGTTAAAGCATGAAACGGGTTAGAACATTTTATTATGTTAATATATGGTATATTAGTCTTCATTTGAGTTATAAAAATATTCTAAGACTTTGACATAGCCATCATTTAGAACAATAATCTTGTGAAATAACCGAATGCGGCGACATAGCCGTCGATATGCAAACGGAATTCTTTGTTTATGTTAGTGTGTTGTTAGCTTAATTTAGGAATGTTAGTGGTTGTTATATGGTTAGTGATTATTAAAATGTTAACGATCAAATGATAATTATTAAAATAAAAAAAATTGGTAAAAGAAAGAACAATAGTAAGAACATATGAGAATAGTTGGATGTTAGGATGTTTGAAATATATAATATAAAAACAATAAAAGATTAACTTAGTATTAAGAATTCTTGAAATTTTATGTAAAATAAAATTTTTCAAATTGGTCATAACTAATGGATGAAAGAACGATATGAGAGTGAGATTTGTTTGAGAATGAGCAAATGAAAAATGAGGCTAAGCCTTGCTTTTATACTTGAGGTTAGGAGGAGGTTATGAATGGTGTTAATGATGATTTATAAGTTTTTTAAAAGGGGGTTATGATAGAAATTTAAAATAAATATAAAATTAAATAATTTAAAAAAATAAAAGAATACTTACAATTTAAACTTTAAATTTATTAAAACTTTAATTTTAATTTAACAACTTCTTTTCTATTAATCTTTGTAGACTTTATAATTCTAATAAGAACTTTTAATTTGATTATTTATTTTAATTGAATATTTAAAATCTTATAAATATTAATAATATTTTATAGATCTTACATATTTATAAAAATATGATCTTGTATTTTAATCCTTTATTTTAGTTTTATATTTAAAACTTGTAAGGCCCCGTTCCCAGAGACCTCACAATTGGTCATTCACATCATTAAATACATTAAACGTTATAAATTTACAAGCTTAAGAAGCGGAACTATTTTAACCAAAGCCATTCATTTCATTAAAACCACTGTTGTTGAGCAATACACTATTGTTTAATCGAATACAAAAGAATTGTTTAATTGCATTACAAAACAACAATAATAATAAGTATGAATAGATGTCAGTCTTTCCCTGCCGAGTAGCTTCACCCTCGTGCCATCCTCAGCAATGTTTACCTGCCAACTGAAAATGTATAAAAGTCAACGTTGCTGAGTGAGTTCTAGTTTTGAAAGTAATAAAATACTTTCTATAAGGTATACATATAAAAATACTTTTTCTGTGAAATTTCATCTCTTTATACGTGAGCACGCATTAACTATACAACTAGATAATGCTTCTTCTCTTTAGTGTATGCCTTGTTTATTTTGTACTCTTTTATCTTTATCTTTCACTGTCTATATGGACCAATGAGCAATACCCTAAACTATATGCGCGGGGGAAATTGGTGTTGGTCCCTCTGGTACCTCAATGGGCTCTGATTACTGTATACAAGGCCGACCCAGTCACCTAGGGTACGCTGCAAAGGTTCGCCAATCTCAATTGACTGGTCCCATGTGCATCATAGGGTAGCTAACCCGCATCACAGTTGAGCTAACGACAATATGGGCGTGCACCTCCGATAATGTAAGGCCCCGTTCCCAGGACGCTTACAGCTGGGTTCTCATCGCACATAAAACATATAATTACATTTGTATTTAATAAATCACAGCGGAAAACTAAAACAAACTTTCATTTCCATGTAAATGCTTTTGCAAACTAATACAACATTCATTACAAAAATTGTTTGTTCGCATTACAATGCAAAAACATTAATCAAAAGAATGCCATCCCAAAAGAGCTGAGTAGTCGCCTGTGCCATCCTCAGCAATCATTACCTGCCAACTGGAAACACATCAAAGTCAGCGTTGCTGAGTGAGTTCTAGTTTTATAAATAAAACATAGTTTACTTCCATATAAAACCGTTCGTTACTTTTACATGATCACACATCGTACGTACACATAGATAATATCATTATTATCTTCTTCATCCGTTCATTCGTTCTTTCATTACCTTACTTGCGCATCGGACATCATCCAAACCAATACCATGTGCTACACCCCGGTTAGTCGTAGCTACCGGGCCGAAGTCAACAAATGACAGCTAAACGTATGCCACGGTACTAGGAGTAACCATCCGTCTTAGCTACTGGGCCGAAGTCAACGAATGACAGCTAAACGTATGCCACAGTACTAGGGGTGAGCGGTAGAGGTTCTAGATTTAGGGTCAATCACCAAGAGGGACCCCGTATCCGATGTGTGCAAGACGTTTCATTCGTTCATTAATACATGCATTCATTCATCATGTTCCTCTTTCTTTATCTTTCACTTTACGTTACATAATACTTCGTTCATTCATCATAATAGGTAAAGCCATAGGAAAGATAAACATACATCATAATAAGGAACATTAACATGCATCAACATCACATCATACAGGCAACATCATACATACACACATGCAACATCATCACCCTCATCCTGCCCAAATGCTTTCTAAGACCTCGATCGTTAGCTTAAAAACTCTTATGGGAACCTTTACATCAAAGCTTACATCTGCACTTTCCCCCGAAAGTCAGAAGTCAATCTACACCTTCCTCGGGTTCAACAGCCCTATTCGGGCGTATGGACACCCTTCAGTCGCATTGCCTCCATGCGACTGAACATCATGCGATTGAACTAATACGGATGAACACCTATGCGAATGAACATCCAGTCGTGCGAATGGACAATGCGGATGAACACCTATGCGACTGGACCTTCAGTCGTGCGAATGACCCCCAATCGTGCGAATGGACCCCAATCCCACCCTAATCGGCCGTATGGCCTCCATTCGGCGTCCAGTCAGTCGCCTAGCCCTATCTGATGCAGAATGCAGTTCAACCCGACTGCAGCCGAGGGTTTTCGGCCTCCAAACTCATCTAAACCCATTTTAAGCCTAAATTGACCATCCTAAACCTTAGGGATGCATACCATAACATCATTCAAGCACAACCAAGCAAGAAATCAAGCCCCAAACGGGTCATACACATACATACACGCATACATTCGGTTTTTCACCCAAAAACGCGAAAAAGGGTTTTCAGATGTGTTCCAGCCCCAAAATCATTCGCAAACATGTAAAAGAGGGGTCCTAGAACTCACCTAAACGAGCACAATAACAAGAGCTTCGATTTGGGTTGCTTCACGACGATTTTGGTGACCCGAACCGACCCGAACCAACACTTTTTCCTCTTTTTCCCTTCTTTCTCTGTATTCTCCTCTTTGTGAGCTGAAATGTGAGTGGGGGAGAGTGGGCTGCCCTCTCCTACATATGTCACCACATTTCCCAACTTTTCTTCGTTGGCGGGTTGGTCCCTCGACTTTTGGACTTTATTTTCTTTTCTTTCTTCACCGGCTTCAAAATAATAAATACCCGGGTGTTACAAGTCCACCCCCTTAAATAGGTTTCGTCCCCGAACCTGTTATTCGTCGAACAACGTGGATAATGCTGTCTCATTTCTTCCTCAGTCTCCCACGTTGACTCAGATCCCTTCCTGTGCTTCCACTGTACACGCACAAGAGGAACCACTTTATTCCTTAGCCTCTTTTCTTTACGATCGATGATTGCCACTGGTTGCTCCACATAGTTGAGCCGTTCGTCTACTTCAATATCTTCCAATGGGACAATCATACCTTCATCTGCTAAGCACTTCCTTAAATGAGATACATGGAATGTCGGGTGAATTCCACTTAACTCATCCAGCAACTCCAATCTATAGGCCACCTCTCCTGCTCGAGCAATGATTCGGAAAGGGCCTATATATCCTGGCACAACTTGCCCCGCTTTCTGAATCTGATCATACCCTTCCAAGGTGAGACCTTCAGCATAACCCGGTCACCCACCTGGAACTCAATTCGCCTACTCGCTTATCGGCATACGACTTCTGTCTATCCTTGGCTGCCTTCATAAAGGCTTTAATCTTTTCAAGCTTCTCTATCGTAGCCTCGATTACCTCGAGGCTCCCCAATTCCTTCTGACCAATGTCACCCCAACAATCGGGTGTTCTGCATCTCCTACCGTATAGCATCTCATATGGTGGCATACTAATACTGGCATGATAGCTGTTGTTGTATGAGAATTCAGCTAACGGCAGGTGGTCATCCCAACTCCCACCAAAATCGATCACACATGCCCGGAGCATGTCTTCCAGTGTCTGAATGGTCCTTTCTGACTGACCATCAGTCTGGGGATGATAGGCCGTGCTAATATGTAACCTCGTCCCCATAGCGTCGTGGAATTTCTTCCAAAATTTAGATGTAAACCGAGTGTCACGATCAGACACAATAGACACCGGCACACCATGACGAGCTACAATTTCCTTGATGAACAGATCAGCCAACCTCTCCGATGAATACGTCTCGCGGATCGGTAGGAAATGAGCGCTCTTCGTCAAACGATCAACTATCACCCATATGGCATCATACCCTTTCGGGGTACGTGGTAGCTTCGTAATGAAGTCCATGGTGATGTGCTCCCATTCCATTCCGTATATCCAAAGGTTGTATCTTCCCATACGGCTTTTGGTGCTCTGCCTTCACCTGTAAGCAAGTAAGGCACTTACTCACATACTCCACCACGTCACGCTTCATACCCGGCCACCAATATTCTTCTTCATGTCATGGTACATTTTCGTGGCACCAGGATGAATGGAGTATCGAGTCTTGTGGGCTTCATCCATTATCTTCGCCCGTAGATCCCCAAAACGAGGAATCCATACACGACCGACATCGAGTTCTAACACCGAGTGTGTTTTTCACCCAATTCCCCAACCAGACCTCTCATTCTTTCCGAGTTAAGATGATCCTCCTTCAATGCCTCATCTTGAAACTCCTTAACTTGCTTCATCACATCAGAGGTCATGATTAGTTGATAAGCTTTCACCCGAATCGGTCGGGCCTCTCTTTTCGGCTAAGGGCATCCGCCACCACATTAGCTTTGCCTGGATGGTAATGGATCTCGCAATCATAATCCTTTATAAGTTCCAACCATCTCCTCTGCCTCATGTTCAGATCCTTTTGCTCGAAGAAGTACTTCAAGCTCTTATGATCGGTGAATATGGTGCACTTCGTCCGTAGAGATAGTGCCTCCAGATCTTCAATGCAAAGACCACGGCTGCTAGCTCCAAGTCATGAGTAGGATAATTGACCTCATGAACCTTTAACTGTCGAGATGCATAGGCTATAACCTTCCCTCTCTGCATTAACACACACCCCAACCCCGAGTAGGAAGCATCAAAATAAACCACTAGATCTTCACTTCCATCGGGTAATGACAGAACAGGAGCTTGAGTCAGTCTTGCCTTCAGCTCTTCGAACGCCTTCTCTTGAGCTTGACCCCATACAAACTTCACATCCTTTCGGGTCAACTTAGTTAGTGGAGAAGCAATCTTAGAGAAGTCTTGGATGAATCTTCTATAGTAGCCCGCCAAGCCCAAGAAACTACGGATCTCGGATGGCGTCTTTGGTGACTTCCATTGCATAACCGCCTCCACCTTCGCCGGGTCAACCATAATCCCATCAGGATTCACCACATGACCCAAAAACTGAACTTCGCGCAACCAAATGCGCACTTGGAGAATTTAGCATACAGTTTCTCCCTTCTCAACGTCTCTAGAACCTCTCGAATGTGACCGGCATGCTCAATCTCGCTCTTTGAATAAATCAGGATATCATCAATAAACACAATCACTGATTTATCCAACATAGGCCGACACACACGGTTCATCAGATCCATAAAAGCAGCTGGCGCATTGGTCAAACCAAAAGACATGACAAGAAACTCATAATGACCATAGCGCGTGCGGAAAGCTGTTTTAGGGATATCTTGTTCCTTCACCTTCAACTGATGATAGCCAGATCGAAGATCTATTCTTGAAAACCAACTGGCACCCTGAAGCTGATCGAACAAATCATCTATCCTCGGTAAGGGGTAGCGGTTCTTCACTGTCAACTTGTTCAGTTCGCGGTAGTCAATGCACATCCTCATACTACCATCCTTCTTCTTTACAAATAGGACCGGAGCACCCCAAGGAGAGATACTCTCTAATGAACCCCTTATCAAGCAGCTCTCGCAGCTGCTCCATCAACTCTTTCATCTCGGTTGGAGCCAACCGATACGGTGCCTTGGCAACAGGTTGGGCACCCGGTATCAGATCAATCTGAAATTCAATTTCTCTGTCAGGTGGTACTCCTGATAAGTCTTCTGGGAACACGTCTGGAAAGTCACACACAACTGGTACATCAGCTAGTTGTGGTGTTGGTGCATTCACATCCTTTACATAAGCCAAGTAGGCGCTACATCCACGCCTCATACACTTTCCCGCCACCGCCATTGAGATCACCTTCGGAATCGTAGTAACCCGATCACCATAAACCGTTACCAAACTTCCGTCAGGCGCTGTCAACCGAACCATCTTCTTGCGACACATAATGTTCGCCTTGAAATCTACCAACCAATCCATCCCAAGAACCAAATCGAAACCACCCAAGGTCATCACAAACGGTCTAACAGGAAACTTATGACCCTCAAGTTCCACATCACAATTCTCTATCATCTCAGAAATCCTGGTAGACTTACCTATGGCAGTTTCTACATCAAAGGGGCATCAACACGTCTACTACTAACAGGCAGCTTAGCACAAAAAGCAGCAGAAATAAAACTCTTACTAGCACCCGAATCAAATAACACAGAAGCTAAAGTCTGGTTCACTAGAAACGTACCGGACACAACGTCAGGGTCCGTCTAGCCTCCTCCTGTGTCATGGTGAACGCCCTGGCGCTCGCCCTCGGTCCATCACTTCCCGTCTTCTTCACCCCTGAACCCTCAGTCCTCGACTTCTTACAATCTCTGCTCATATGACCAGTTTCCCCACAGTTAAAACATTTGCTCGACATGCAATCCTTCGCCATATGCCCTGTCTTCCCACACTTGAAGCACAAGTTTGACCCAAACTACATTCCCCGCTGTGCTCCCTTCCACACTTGCCACACCTTTTCGACCCCGCACTTGATGTGACCACACGGCGTTCATCCACCCGTGCCTTTTTGTTACCCATCGGGGCATCACCCCGACCAAACCGTTTCCCGTTCCAGTTCCGATCACCACCACCCTTCTTACTTGCTTCAGTCACCACCACCTCCCGCTCATCATACAGCCTCCCTGCCAAATCAACCGCCGACCTAAACGTGCTTGGCCGGGCGGCGATCATATGCCGGCGAACATCCACGGTAAACCCTGAATGTACCTCTTGATTTTCGAGACAGGGGCGTCACCTGATTAGGCACAAGCCGTGCCATTTCATTAAACTTGGTGGTATACTGCTGGTGTGTCATGGTTCCAGCCTCCAACTGTAAAAACTCCCTTTCCAACTTATCCATTTCTCTGTGAGGACAGAACTCCTCAATCACCATCTTCTTCAACCGGGCCAGTCATTCTCCCAATTGCCTGATTACCCTCTGCTTGGACAATGTTATCCCACCAACACAGAGCTGAATCCACAAAAGAATGGGTAGCATACTTCACCTTTTGATCCTCTCGGCACTCGCTGATATCGAGAACAGCTTCCATTTCCCTCACCCACCGGTGAGCGGCTACAGCGGTGCCATTTCCATCAAAAGTAGGGGGCTTGCATCTCATAAAAGCCCCATAATTACATCCTCGTGCCGTTTAATGCACAGGCTCTTCCTCCTCCTCATCATCATCAGATAGAACCGTTTCCGGCTCTGGTTGTTCCCGTTCTCCAGAGGATCTGTTTCTCTCTTTTCTTTCCCCTTCTCGTACAACCTTGATAACTTCAGTCACCGCAGACGGTAAGATTGTTTGCATGACCTGATGGACTTCTTCTACAACAGCCTCTTTTACTGAGGCTCTCAGATTGGCGCTTTCGTCGCCACCCTCCGGATGAGGGGTCTCTGGTTCTTCATGAACCACCCTCTCAACTCTGGGTCTCCCTCTCTTGGGTCACGGTTCAGCACCGTGACCTCCACCCCTAGAAGCTTTCGAAGATCTACCTCCGGCCATCACACGCACACTGAAAGATTTAAACACCAACACGGTCATTCAAGGAAATAACTCAGTTTATGTCAAGTATAGTAAGTCCCTAATTACAGTGGCCAGTTGTGATTAGCCACTTACTTTACTCTTCATACCCCAAGTATTACCTGTCCTGACTACATCAGTATTTAAATCTACATATAACACATAACACATACCATGCACACAGAAAACCGGTTAACTTTACAAAACTACCTGATGGCACGCAGCTACTCAGTTTGGCATCCCATTCCCTTTCCGTCCCATTATCAGTTTAAGATTAGGTTTATTCTGAAAATTTACCCATTTCACTTAAACTTTGGCTCTGATACCAACTTGTAAGGCCCCGTTCCCGGGACGCTTACAGCTGGGTTCTCATCGCACATAAAACATATAATTACATCTGTATTTAATAAATCGCAGCGGAAAACTAAAACAAACTTTCATTTCCATGTAAATGCTTTTGCAAACTAATACAAAATTCATTACAAAAATTGTTTGTTCGCATTACAATGCAAAAACATTAATCAAAAGAATGCCATCCCAAAAGAGCTGAGTAGTCGCCTGTGCCATCCTCAGCAATCATTACCTGCCAACTGGAAACACATCAAAGTCAGCATTGCTGAGTGAGTTCTAGTTTTATAAATAAAACATACTTTACTTCCATATAAAACCGTTGTTACTTTTACATGATCACACATCGTACGTACACATAGATAATATCATTATTATCTTCTTCATCCGTTCATTCGTTCTTTCATTACCTTACTTGCGCATCGGACATCATCCAAACCAATACCATGTGCTACACCCCGGTTAGTCGTAGCTACCGGGCCGAAGTCAACAAATGACAGCTAAACGTATGCCACGGTACTAGGAGTAACCATCCGTCTTAGCTACTGGGCCGAAGTCAACGAATGACAGCTAAACGTATGCCACAGTACTAGGGGTGAGCGGTAGAGGTTCTACATTTAGGGTCAATCACCAAGAGGGACCCCGTATCCGATGTGTGCAAGACGTTTCATTCGTTCATTAATACATGCATTCATTCATCATGTTCCTCTTTCTTTATCTTTCACTTTACGTTACATAATACTTCGTTCATTCATCATAATAGGTAAAGCCATAGGAAAGATAAACATAAATCATAATAAGGAACATTAACATGCATCAACATCACATCATACAGGGCAACATCATACATACACAACATGCAACATCATCACCCTCATCCTGCCCAACATGCTTTCTAAGACCTCGATCGTCAGCTTAAAAACTCTTATGGGAACCTTTACATCTTAGCTACTGGGCCGAAGTCAACGAATGACAGCTAAACGTATGCCACAGTACTAGGGGTGAGCGGTAGAGGTTCTACATTTAGGGTCAATCACCAAGAGGGACCCCGTATCCGATGACTACAAGACGTTTCATTCGTTCATTAATACATGCATTCATTCATCATGTACCTCTTTCTTTATCTTTCACTTTACGTTACATAATACTTCGTTCATTCATCATAATAGGTAAAGCCATAGGAAAGATAAACATACATCATAATAAGGAACATAACATGCATCAACATCACATCATACAGGGCAACATCATACATACACAACATGCAACATCATCACCCTCATCCTGCCCAACATGCTTTCTAAGACCTCGATCGTCGCTTAAAAACTCTTATGGAACCTTTACATCAAAGCTTACATCTGCACTTTCCCCCGAAAGTCAGAAGTCAATCTACACCTTCCTCGGGTTCAACAGCCCTATTCGGGCGTATGGACACCCTTCAGTCGTATTGCCTCCATGCGACTGAACATCATGCGATTGAACTAATACGGATGAACACCTATGCGAATGAACATCCAGTCATGCGAATGAACCCCAATCGTGCGAATGGACCCCAATCCCACCCTAATCGGCCGTATGGCCTCCATTCGGCCTCCAGTCAGTCGCCTAGCCCTATCTGATGCAGAATGCAGTTCAACCCGACTGCAGCCGAGGGTTTTCGGCCTCCAAACTCATCTAAACCCATTTTAAGCCTAAATTGACCATCCTAAACCTTAGGGATGCATACCATAACATCATTCAAGCACAACCAAGCAAGAAATCAAGCCCCAAACGGGTCCTACACATACATACACGCATACATACGGGTTTTCACCCAAAAACGCGAAAAAGGGTTTTCAGATGTGTTCCAGCCCCAAAATCATTCGAAAAAATGTAAAAGAGGGGTCCTAGAACTCACCTAAACGAGCACAATAACAAGAGCTTCGATTTGGCTTGCTTCACGACGATTTTGGTGACCCGAACCGACCCGAACCAACACTTTTTCCTCTTTTTCCCTTCTTTCTCTCTATTCTCCTCTTTGTGAGCTGAAATGTGAGTGTGGGGAGAGTGGGCTGCCCTCTCCCTACATATGTCACCACATTTCCCAACTTTTCTTCGTTGGCGGGTTTGGTCCCTCGACTTTTGGACTTTATTTTCTTTTCTTTCTTCACCGGCTTCAAAATAATAAATACCCGGGTGTTACAGATAATAAACACACCACGTAAAGTTATACACTAATAGTAATAATAATAATAATATAATAATAATATAATAATAATATGGAACAATCGTAAAACAATTATAATCATGCATAACTAAGCATTAATAAGCCCTAGTCAAACCTTGGTCAAAACCCTCATAGCATAGACTCCTAAAAATTTCGTAATTAATTCTAAGTGTTTAGGCACATCAATACTATTTTTGCGCATGAGCCCTGTTTGGGCGCTTCATCACTATGCAGGCGCATGAGCCAACACTTAACTGTTTTAACACTTAGGCGCATGAACTATTTAGGCCCATGAACTATTCGGGTGTATGGTCCATTCGGATGCATGGACACTTAGGCGCATGGCCATTCGGACGCATGAACACTATTGGGGCGCATGGCCCGACACTTAATCGTCCGATTACAAATTCTAGGCGCATGAGTTACACTTAAACATTTCTAAGGCGTTTCAAGGCACATGAGCCTTATTTAGGCGCATGAACTTTCTGCTCAACATGTTTCTAGGATATTTTCAAACCCAAACATCAAGCCTATTTGTTCTAAGTTTACCAAGGTTGAAAAACATAATAACACCTAAGAAACATTATCAAACATGCATAATACATACGGGTATACATACATAAGCATTGTAAAATCGTTTAAATACATTTTCAGCCCCAAAGAAGAGTTTAAAACAAGTAAAATTGGGGTCTAGAAACTCACCTGGTGCAAATTTGGGTGTATCTTCCTTCTAACTCGTATTCAATTGAGTTCAAACACCTAGAAACCCACCAAACACACACACGAACACACACACACAAACAAATAAGCATATAACCGAGACAAAACCCATCATAGACACTTAAAACCCATGAATTCTTACCTTCAATTCAGCCTCTTCTTTTTCTTCTTCTTCAAACCCGTAAGTTCTCTGCTCCCACTCTCTCTAATCCGATTGCAAAAAGGTGAAAAGTAACATGGTGTGGGCGACATGTTGCTTATGTACCAACTTTTATTCTTTTTTTGTCCTTTTGACACTTTTAACCCCTCAACTTAGGTTAAATTGCATTTCCTACTTTTATTCTTCATTTCTTATCTTTCTTTTAAAAGAATAACCGGGTGTTACAAGTCCACCCCCTTACTTAGGTTTCGTCCCTAAAACATGTTATTCCTCATCTCCTCCTTAGTCTCCCATGTAGATTCGGATCCCTTTCTGTGCTTCCACTGCACACACGCATAAGAGGAACCACTTTATTTCTCAGTCTCTTCTCTTTTCTATCGATGATTGTCACTGGTTGCTCCACATAATTGAGCCTTTCGTCAGCTAAGCACTTTCTCAGATGAGATACATGGAATGTCGGGTGAATTCCACTTAACTCATCTAGTAACTCCAATCTATAGGCCACCTCTCCTACTCGAGCAATGATTCGAAAAGGGCCTATATACCTTGGGCTCAACTTGCCCCGCTTCCTGAATCGGATAATACCCATTCCAAGGTGAGACCTTCAACATAACCCGGTCACCCACCTGGAACTCGATCGGTCTGTGTCGTTTATCAGCATACGACTTCTGTCTATCTTTGGCTGCCTTCATGAAGGCTTTAATCTTCTCAATTTTCTCATTCGTAGCCTCGATTACCTCGACATTCCCCAATTCCTTCTGACCAATATCACCCCAACAAATGGGTGTTCTGGATCTCCTACCGTATAGCATCTCATAGGGTGGCATACCAATGTTGGCATGATAGCAGTTGTTGTAGAAGAATTCGGCTAACGGTAGGTGGTCATCCCAACTTCCCCCAAAATCAATCACACATGCCTGAAGCATGTCTTCCAATGTCTGAATGGTCCTTTCTCACTAACCATCAGTCTAGGGATAATAAATCGTGCTAATATGTAACCTCATCCCCATGGCGTCGTGGAATTTCTTCCAAAATTTAGATGTAAACCGGGTGTCACGATCAGACACAATAGACACCGGCTCACCATGACGAGTTACAATTTCCCTAATATATAGGTAGCCAACCTCTCAGATGAATATGTCTCGCGGATTGGTAGAAAATGAGCACTCTTTGTCAAACGGTCAACAATCACCCATATGGCATCGTACCCTTTCGGAGTACGCGACAGCTTCGTAATGAAATCCATGGTGATGTGCTCCCACTTCCATTCTGGTATATCCAAAGGTTGAATCTTCCCATACGGCTTTTGGTGCTCGGCCTTCACTTGTAAACAAGTAAGGCACTTACTCACATACTCCACCACATCACGCTTCATACCCGACCACCAATAATCTTTCTTCATATATTGATACATTTTCGTGGCACCAAGGATGAATGGAGTATCGAGTCTTGTGAGCTTCATCCATAATCTTCTCCCATAGATCCCCAAAACAAGGAATTCACACCCATCAAAATCGGGTTTAACACCAATTGTGTTTTCACCCAATTCCCCAACCAAACCTCTCATCCTTTCATAGTTAAGATGATCTTCTTTCAGTGCCTCATCTTGAAACTCTTTGACTTGCTTCATTACATCAGAGGTCATGATCAGTTGATATGCTTTCACCCGAATCGGCTCAGGCCTCTCTTTTCGGCTAAAGGCATCAGCCACCACATTGGCCTTGCCCGGATGGTAGTGGATCTTGTAATCATAATCCTTTATAAGCTACAACCATTGTCTCTGCCTCATATTCAGATCTTTTTGCTCGAAGAAATACTTCAAGATTTTGTGGTCGGTGAATATGGTGCACTTCGTCCCGTAGAGATATTGCCTCCAAATCTTTAGTGCAAAGACCACAACTGCTAGCTCCAGATCATGAGTAGGGTAATTGACGTCATGAACCTTCAACTGTCGAGATACATAGGCTATAACCTTTCCTCTCTGCATCAACATGCAACCTAACCCTGAGTAGGAAGCATCTGAATAGACCACCAAATCCTCGCTTCCTTCGAGTAATAACAAGACAGGGGCTTGGGTCAGTCTTGTCTTCAATTCCTCAAAAGCCCTTTCTTGCTCTAGACTCCACACGAACTTCACATCCTTACGGGTCAGCTTAGTCAACAGGGAGGCTATCTTGGAGAAGTCCTGAATGAACCTTTGATAATATCCCGCCAACCCTAAGAAACTACGAATCTCGGATGGCGTCTTTGAAGACTTCCATTGCATCACTGCCTCCACCTTTGCAGGTTCTACCATAATCCCCTTGGGATTTACCACGTGACCTAAGAATTGAACTTCGCGCAACCAGAACGCGCACTTAGAGAATTTAGCATACAACTTCTCCCTTCTTAATGTCTCCAATACCTCCCGAATATGACCGGCATGCTCTTCTTCGCTCTTCGAGTAGATCAGGATATCATCAATGAACACAATCACTGATCTATCCAACATCAGCCGGCACACTTGATTCATCAAATCCATAAAGGCAGCTGGCGTGTTAGTTAGAACAAAAGACAAAACGAGGAACTCGTAGTGTCCATAACGCGTATGAAAAGCTATCTTAGGAATGTCTTGTTCCTTCACCTTCAATTGATGGTAGCCAGATCGTAGATCTATCCTCGAGAACCAACTGGCACCTTGGAGCTGGTCGAATAAGTCATCAATCCTTGGTAACGGGTACCGGTTTTTCACCGTCAACTTGTTCAGCTCTCGATAGTCAATGCACATCCGCATACTTCCATCGTTTTTCTTTACAAATAATATCGGAGCACCCCATGGAGAGATACTCGGTCGAATGAATCCCTTATCCATTAACTCCTGCAATTGGCTCATGAGTTCTTCATCTCAGTCGGAGCTAATCGATAAGGTGCTTTGGCAACGGGTTGAGCACCGGTATCAAATCAATTTGGAACTCAATCTCGTGATCTGGTGGCATGCCGGGTAAGTCTTCCGGGAATACGTCCGGAAAGTCGCACACCACTGGTACCTCAGATAATTGCGGTACTGACTTATCCACATCTTTTACGTATGCCAAGTAGGCACTACATCCACGTTTCATGCACTTCCCCGCCACCGCCATCGAAATGACCTTCGGGGTCGTAGTAACGCAGTCACCATAATCGTAACCAAACTCCCATCGGGCAGAACTAATCGAATCATCTTCTTATGACATACGATGTTTGCTTCATAGGTTGCTAACCAGTCCATCCCCAATACTACGTCAAATCCACCTAGGGGCATCACATGTAACCTAGTAGCAAACCTATGACCTTCTAGTCCTATAGCACAGTCCTCTATCACATCAGTAATTCTAGTGGACTTACCAATAGCGGTTTCTACATCGAATGGTTCATTGACATTTCTACTACTAATAGGCAAATTAGCACAGAAAGTAGTGGAAATAAAACTACTACTAGCACCGGAATCAAACAATACAGAGGCACAAGTTTGGTTTACAAGAAACATACCTAACATGACATCGGGATCACCTCTGGCTTCCTCCCAGGTTATGGGGTAAGCTCTAGCACTTGCCCTCTGCCCTCCTTCCTCCAGCTTCTTCTTCACTCCAGAGCTCTTCGCCCTCGGCTTCTTACAGTCTTTGGTCGTGTGGTCCTCCCCGCCACAGTTATAGCACTTCATTGCCCTACAGTCTCTAGCGATATGGCAAGGCTTGCCACACCTGAAGCATACGTTCATTCCCATCCTACACTCGCTGGTATGCTCTTTTCCACATCTGCCACACTTTTTCAGCCCTGATCTTGACGACACCCCACGGTCGTCCACCTTCATCTTCTTGTTGTTTGGAGTGAAACCACCACGTCCAAACCTCTTCCCATTCTAGTTCTTACCATTCCCAACCATCTTCTTCACCTCCACCACAATCTCCTCTTGCTCATCATACAATCTACCTGCCAAATCCACCATCGATCGAAAGGTACCTGGCTGAGCAGCAATCAGGTGCCTGCGAATGTCAGCTGGCAGTCCCTAGATCTACCTCTTGATCTTCCTTGACACCAGCGTCACCTGATCCGGCACCAGCCTCGCCATCTCGTTGAATTTAGTGGTGTACTGCTAGTGGGTCATGGTTCCCGCTTCAAGTTGCAAGAACTCCCTCTCAATTTTATTGAGTTCCCTGTGAGGATATAATTCCTCGATCACCAACTGCTTAAACTCCTTCCATTGCATTTTCCCGATGGCTCTGGCAACCTCAGCTTGGATAATATTGTCCCACCAACACAACGCTGAATTAACGAAAGAGTGAGTTGCGAACTTCACATTCTGGTCCTCGCGGCACTCACTGATCTCCAAGACTGCCTCCATCCCTCACCCAGCGGTCAGCGGCAGCAACATTGCCATTGCCATCGAAAGTCGGGGGCTTACACCTTTGGAACGCCCCATAACTACACCCTCCGGTCGCTACCCCCACTACATTATCATCCTCCTTATCGGAAAACACAGTCTCAGACTCCGGTCGTACCTCCTCCCCTTTGCTTCCCTTGCCCGTTGATCCCTTTCTAGTCTCCTTCTCCTTCCTCTCCTCGCTTCTCACAGCCCTGATGACTTCAGTCACCACAGACGGTAAGACTGCATGCATGACCTGGTGTACTTCATCAGCAATCGCCTACCTAGCTGAGGCATTCAAGCTAGAATTCTCATTCTCTTCGCCCGGCCATGAACCTCAGGGTTCTCATGGGTCGTCTCTGGAGCCTTAGCACTACTCCTATTCACACGTGGAGCATCTACCTCTAGGAGTCTTGGAAGGTTTCTGTCCAGCCATCCTCTAACACACTATAAGATTCACAAACCAACCTGGTCATTCAAGATAATAACTCAGTTTATGTCAAGCATAGTAAGTCCCTAATTACAGTGGCCAGTTGTGATTAGCCATTTACTTTACTCTTCATACCCCAAGCATTTCCTATCTTGACTTAATCGGTATCTAAATCTACTAAGAGCACATAAATCAAATAGCATGCGCACATAACACCGGTTAATTATCAAGAAAAGACATACCTGATGGCATGTAGCTACTCAGGCTGACATCCCTCTAGTTGTCCTATTTTCAGTTTAAGTTTTGGTTTTAAAAAAAATTATTTAACCCAATTCTCTTAAACTTTGGCTATGATACCAACTTGTAAGGCCCCGTTTCCGGAGACCTCACAGCTGGTCATTCATAGCATTAAACACATTAAACATTATAAATTTACAAGCTTAAGCAGCGGAATTATTTTAACAAAAGCATTCATTTCATTAAAAACACTACTGTTGAGCAATACACTATTATTTAACTGAATACAAAAGAATTGTTTAATTGCATTACAAAACAACAGCAATAATAAGTATGAATGGATGTTAGTGTTTTCCTGCCGAGTAGCTTCACCCTCGTGCCATCCTCGGAAATGTTTACCTGCCAACTGAAAATGTATAAAAGTCAGTGTTGCTGAGTGAGTTCTAGTTTTAAAGGTAATATAATACTTTCTGTAAGGTATACATATAGAAATACTTTTTCTATAAAACTTCATCTCTTTATATGTGAGCACGCATTAACTATACAACCAGATAATGCTTCTTTCTTTATGTATGCATTGTTTATTTTGTACTCTTTTATCTTTATCTTTCACTATCTATATGGACCAATGAGCAATACCCTAAACTATATGCATGGGGGAAATTGGTGTTGGGCCCTCTGGTCCCTCAATGGGCTCTGATTACTGTATACAAGGTCGGCCAGTCCCCTAGGGTACGCTGCAAAGGTCCGCCAATCTCAATTGACTGGCCCCGTGTGCATCATAGGATAGCTAACCCGCATCACAGTTGAGCTAATGACAACATGGCCGTGCACCTCCTATAAGCTTACAAGACTTGTTAACATTTTATTTAAGTTTCACTTCTCTTCTTATTGCACTTTGCTTTATTATTAGTAATACTTTACGTTACGATAATAAACACACCACGTAAGTCATACACTAATAGTAATAATAATATAATAATATAATATGGAACAATCATAAAACAATCATAATCATGCATAAAACTAAGCATTAATAAGCCCTAGTCAAACCTTGGTCAAAACCCTAATAACACAGACTCCCAAAAATTTTGTAATTAATTCTAAGTGTTTTGGTGCATCAATACTATTTGGGCGCATGAGCCCTGTTTGGGCGCTTCATCATATTGCAGACGCATCAGCCAACACTTAACTGTTTTAACACTTAGGCGCATGAACTATTCCGGAGCATGAACTATTCGGGCGTATGGTCCATTCGGACGCATGGACACTTAGGCACATGGCCATTCAGATGCATGAACATTATTGGGGCGCATGACCCGACACTTAGTTGTCCGATTACAAATTCTAGGCACATGAACCATTGTTCAGGCGCATGAGTTACACTTAAACATTTCTAAGGCATTTCCAGGCGCATGTGCCTTATTTAGGTGCATGAACCTTCTGCTCAACATGTTTCTAGGATATTTTCAAACCCAAACATCAAGCCTATTTGTTCTAAGTTTACCAAGGTCATTCTAAGCATGAACAACATAATAACACCTAAGGAACATCATCAAACATGCATAATACATACGGGTATACATAAATAAACATTATAAAATTGTTTAAATACATTTTCAGCCCCAAAGAAGAGTTTAAAATAAGTAAAACCAGGGTCTAGAAACTCACCTGGTGTAACTTTGGGTGTATCTTCCTTCTAACCCGTATGCAAATGAGTTCAAACACCTAGAAACCCACCAAACACACACACACGAACACACACACAAACACATAAGCATATAACCGAGATAAAACCCATCATAGACACTTAAAACCCATGAATTCTTACCTTGAATTCAGCCTCTTCTTTTTCTTCTTCTTCAAACCCATAACTTCTCTGCTCCCACTCTCTCTAATCTGATTGCAAGAAGGTGAAAAGTAACATGGTGTGGGCGGCCATGTTGCTTTTATACCAACTTTTATTCTTTTTTGTCGTTTTAACACTTTTAACCCTCAACTGGGATTAAATTGCATTTCCTACTTTTATTCTTCATTTCTATCTTTCTTTTAACAGAATAATCGGGTGTTACAAAACTCATAAATGACAAATAAACTTCATGAATTTATAAAATTTTATTCTATAAATCATGAAATTACCATGAATTAATTTAATAAATGAAAGTTGAATAAATAGTATTATTATTTTTTTTAGATTAAAATAAACTAAATTTCTAACTAACATATTGATTTTTCCAAAAATTGACCCAAACGGATTCGGGTTTGGGTTTCTATTTTCCAAAATGAGCAGATGTTACAGTCTTCCCTACTTTAGAAAATTCCGTCCCGAAATTAAACACGATAAAATTAATTTCAAGTATTTGAAAACTTAGATTTCATTTGTGTTTGCAAGGAACTCTTTGGGGCATTTAATTTCAATAAGTTTAATTATGATATTTCACTACGTTTAAGTTTGTTTAATCTCATAATTCATAATTTCAGGTGTTTCTTGACAAAGTGAGCAAGATCATTAACTTAGAATTGTAGTTAATAAACTTTTGTATTTTAGACGGTTCGAGACAATTAAGATGGTCTTGTCACGAGGGAAACACCAGGTATTAGTTTGATAAGAGACTCGACTTAACGAACAGAAGAAATATTTTTAAGACACTTTTGGATGAGTTGTAAATTTGTAGATGCTTCTCAAGCAAATAACTTTTACGGGGTTTCTAGATGATCGATTCTTGTTTACTTATGTCTTTGAGATTTCAAAGTTTAATAGGCTTAAAGTTGATAAGAGAATCGTGTTTGTTATGATTAAGGATTCAATTTAGAATGGGAGCATCATTGTAATAGGTTTTCAGGCTAAGTGCGGTTTTGAGGGGACGGTGTTTAGAAAGATTTTTAAGGGTCATTAGAAAAATGGGATAATGAGCTTTAAGTTTCAGGGGTACAAAATCAATGATGAAACAATTCAAAATAACAAGATATTTCGAGTGTAACATTCGGTTTACAAACCAAAACATTACATTGACTTATCAAAGTATTAGGTCAACTACAACCTTAATGAATGCATACGTACCTATAAGCGGACAATCACCCCAAGGGTTCCCAGGTAAGGTAAACGGATCCATCGGTTGATTTGGATTTATATGAATACCTTGCCTAGACAGAACACCTTGAGATACAGACATCCCACTCTTCCAGCAGTACATGTTTCAAGTTATAGGACATAGACTTTGCCGAGACTTGAAAACCAAGAATAACGATTCAAAGCTTATTTTGAGAAACATTTGATTTAGGCATAATGCCTTAGAATATGATTTAAGATTTGTGTGTGCATTGATAAGAATCAAAGTATAAGAAGAATCACATAAGGCATATAATCACATAATCAAGTATAAACACATAAGGCACATAAAATCGTATCTAAGCATATAAAATACATGAGAGGACTCATGTGTAAGGGTACTTAGTTATAGTCTAGGTAATTTCATTTCTAATAACCTAATTCCCTATAACCATGACTCTAATACCAATCTGTCACACCCTGACCGACGGCGGAATCATCAGGGTGGACGAATGTGAAACGATTGTTCATAGCACATGGAACTAAATAAGTTGGAATAATATTAAATACCATTTTTTATTGGTATGCCACCATATGAGATGCTATACGGTAGGAGATGCAGAACACCCGTTTGTTGGGGGTGATATTGGTCAGAAGGAATTGGGGAGCGTCGAGGTAATCGAGGCTACGACAGAAAATCTTGAAAAGATTAAAGCCTTCATGAAGGCAGCCAAGGATAGACAAAAGTCGTATGCCGATAAGCGACGTAGGCCAATTGAGTTCCAGGTGGGTGACCGGGTTATGCTGAAGGTCTCACCTTGGAAGGGTATTATCAGATTCAGAAAGCGGGGCAAGTTGAGCCAAGATATATAGGCCCTTCCGAATCATTGCTCGAGTAGGAGAGGTGGCCTATAGATTGGAGTTGCCGGATGAGTTAAGTGGAATCACCCGACATTCCATGTATCTCATTTAAGGAAGTGCTTAGCAGATGAAGATATGATTGTCCCATGGAAGATATTGAAGTAGACGAACGGCTCAACTATGTGGAGCAACCAGTGGCAATCATCGATCGTAAAGAAAAGAGGCTAAGGAATAAAGTGGTTCCTCTTGTGTGTGTACAGTGGAAGCACAGGAAGGGATCCGAGTCAACGTGGGAGACTGAAGAAGAAATGAGACAGCATATCCACGTTTGTTCGACGAAAACAGTTTCGGGGACGAAACCTATTTAAGGGGGGTGGACTTGTAACAACCGGATATTTATTATTTTGAAGCCGGTGGCGAAAGAAAAGAAAATAAAGTCCAAAAGTCGAGGGACCAAACCCGCCAACGAAGAAAAGTTGGGAAATGTGGTGACATATGTAGGGAGAGGGCAGCCCCACTCCCCCAAACTCACATTTCAGCTTACCAAGAGGAGAATAGAGAGAAAGAAGAGAAAAAGGAGGAAAAAGTGTTGGTTCGGGTCGGTTCGGATCGCCAAAATCGTCGTGAAGCAAGCCGAATCGAAGCTCTTGTTGTTGTGCTCGTTTAGGTGAGTTCTAGGACCCCTCTTTTACTTTTTCAAACGATTTGGGGCTGGAAAACATCTGAAATCGAGTTTTTCGTATGTGTGTAAGTTGACCCGTTTGTGTATGTGTATGTATATGTATGACGCGATTGTGACTTGATTTCTTGCTTGGTTGTGCTTGAATGATGTTATGGTATGCATCCCTATAGTTTAGGATGGTCGATTTAGGCTTAAAATGGGTTTAGATGAGTTTGGGGGCCGAAAACCCTCGGTTGCAGTCGGGTTGAACTGCATTCTGCATCAGTTAGGGCTAGGCGACCGACTGGAGGCCGAATGGAGGCCATACGGCCGATTAGGGTGCGATTGGGGTCCGTTCGCACGATTGGGGTTCATTCGCACGACTGGAGGGCCAGTCGCATAGGGGCATGCGACTGAGGGTCCATTCGCACGACTGGATGTTCATCGCATAGGTGTTCATCCGTATTAGTTCAATCGCATGATGTTCAGTCGCATGGAGGCCATGCGACTGAAGGGTGTCCATACGCTCGAATAGGGTTGTTGAACCCGAGGGAGGTGTAGATTGACTTCTGACTTTCGGGGGAAAGTGCAGATGTAAGTGTTGATGTAAAGGTTCCATAAGAGTTTTTAAGATGACGATCGAGGTCTTAGAAACATGTTGGGCATGATGGGGGTGATGATGTGTACGTTATGTATGTATGATGTTGCCATGTATGATGTGATGTTGATGCATGTTTATGTTCCTTAATGTGATGTATAATATCTTTCCTGTGGCTTACTTGTTATGATGAATGAACGAAGTATTATGTAACGTAAAGTGAAAGATAAAGAAAGAGGAACATGATGAATGAATGCATGTATTAATGAACGAATGAAACTTCTGCACACATCGGATACGGGGTCCTTCTTGGTGATTGACCCTAAATGTAGAACCTCTACCGCTCACCCCTAGTACTGTGGCATATGTTTAGCTGTCATTCGTTGACTTCGGCCAGTAGCTTAGACTGATGGTTACTCCTAGTACCGTGGCATACGTTTAGCTATCATTTGTTGACTTCGGCCCGGTAGCTACGACTAACCGGGGTGTAGCACATGGTATTGGTTTGGATGATGTCCGATGCGCAAGTAAGGTAATGGAAGAACGAATGAACGAATGAAGAAGATAATAATGATATTATCTATGTGTACGTATGATGTGTGATCACGTAAAAGTACGAACGGTTTATATGAAAGTAAAGTATGTTTTATTTATAAAACTAGAACTCACTCAGCAATGCTGACTTTGATGTGTTTCCAGTTGGCAGGTAACGATTGCTGAGGATGGCACGGGCGATACTCAGCTCTTTTGGGATGGCATTCTTTTGATTAATGTTTTTGCATTGTAATGCGAACAAACTATTTTTGGTAATGAATGTTGTATTAGTTGAAAAAGCACTTACATGGAAATGAAAGTTTGTTTTAGTTTTCCGCTGCGATTTATTAAATACTAATGTAATTATAGGTTTTATGTGCGATGAGAACCCAGCTGTAAGCGTCCTGGGAACGGGGCCTTACAAGTTAGTATCAGAGCCAAAGTTTAAGTGAAATGGGTAAATTTTCAGAATAAACCTAATCTTAAACTGAGAATGGGACGGAAAGGGAATGGGATGCCAAACTGAGTAGCTGCGTGCCATCAGGTATTTTCGTAAAGTTAACCGGTTTTATGTGCGCATGGTATGTGTTATATGTAGGTTTAAATACTGATGTAGTCAGGACAGGTAATACTTGGGGTATGAAGAGTAAAGTAAGTGGCTAATCACAACTGGCCACTGTAATTAGGGACTTACTATACTTGACATAAACTGAGTTGTTTCCTTGAATGACCGTGTTGGTGTTTGAATCTTTCAGTGTGCGTGTGATGGTCGGAGGTAGATCTTCGAAAGCTTCTAGGGGTGGAGGTCACGGTGCTGAACCGCGACCTAAGAGAGGGAGACCTAGAGTTGAGAGGGTGGTTCATGAAGAACCAGAGACCCCTCATCCGGAGGGTGGCGACGAAAGCGCCAATCTGAGAGCCTCAGTAAAGGAGGCTGTTGTAGAAGAAGTCCATCAGGTCATGCAGACAATCTTACCGTCTGTGGTGACTAAAGTTATTAAGGCTGTACGAGAAGGGGAAAGAAAAGAAAGAAACAGATCCTCTGGAGGACGGGAACAGCCAGAGCCGGAAACGGTTCTATCTGATTATGAAGAGGAAGAAGAAGAGCCTATGCCAGAGGCAGTGCGAGGATGTAATTATGGGGCTTTTATGAGATGCAAGCCCCCTACTTTTGATGGAAACGGCACTGCTGCAGCCGCACACCGGTGGGTGAGGGAAATGGAAGCTGTTCTCGATATCAGCGAGTGCCGAGAGGACCAAAAGGTGAAGTTTGCTACCCACTCTTTTGTGGATTCAACTCTGTGTTGTGGGATAACATTGTCCAAGCAGAGGGTATCGGGCGATCAGGAGAATGAAATGGCCTGAGCTGAGAAGGTTGGTGATTGAGGAATTTTGTCCTTATCGGGAAATGGACAAGTTGGAAAGGGAGTTTTTACAGTTGGAGGCTGGAACCATGACACACCAGCAGTATACCACCAAGTTTAATGAAATGTCACGGCTTGTGCCTGATCAGGTGACGCCTCTGTCTCGGAAAATCAAGAGGTACATTCAGGGTTTACCGGTGGATGTTCGCCGGCATATGATCGCCGCCCGGCCAAGCACGTTTAGGTCGGCGGTTGATTTGGCAGGGAGGCTGTATGACGAGCTGGAGGTGGTGGTGACTGAAGAAAGTAAGAAGGGTGGTGGTGATCGGAACTGGAACGGGAAACGGTTTGGTCGGGGTGATGCCCCGATGGGTAACAAAAAGGCACGGGTGGATGAACGCCGTGTGGTCACATCAAGTGCGGGGTCGAAAAGGTGTGGCAAGTGTGGAAGGGAGCACAGCGGGGAGTGTAGGTTTGGGTCAAACTTGTGCTTCAAGTGTGGGAAGACAGGGCATATGGCGAAGGATTGCATGTCGAGCAAATGTTTTAACTGTGGGGAAACTGGTCATATGAGCAGGGATTGTAAGAAGTCGAGGACTGAGGGTTCAGGGGTGAAGAAGACGGGAAGTGATGGACTGAGGGCGAGCGCCAGGGCGTTCACCATGACACAGGAGGAGGCTAGGACGGACCCTGACGTTGTGTCCGGTACGTTTCTAGTGAACCAGACTTTAGCTTCTGTGTTATTTGATTCGGGTGCTAGTAAGAGTTTTATTTCTACTGCTTTTTGTGCTAAGCTGCCTGTTAGTAGTAGACGTGTTGATGCGCCCTTTGATGTAGAAACTGCCATAGGTTAGTCTACCAGGATTTCTGAGATGATAGAGAAGTGTGATGTGGAACTTGAGGGTCACAAGTTTCCTGTTAGACCGTTTGTGATGACCTTGGGTGGTTTCTATTTGGTTCTTGGGATGGATTGGTTGGCGGATTTCGAGGCGAACATTGTGTGTCGCAAGAAGATGGTTCGGTTGACAGCGCCTAACGGAAGTTTGGTAACGGTTTATGGTGATCGGGTTACTACGATTCCGAAGGTGATCTCAATGGCGGTGGCGGGAAAGAGTATGAGGCGTGGATGTAGCGCCTACTTGGCTTATGAAAAGGATGTGGATACACTAACACCACAACTAACTGATGTACCAGTGTGTGTGACTTTCCAGACGTGTTCCCAGAAGACTTATCTGGAGTGCCACCTGACAGAGAAATTGAATTTCAGATTGATCTGATACCGGGTGCCCGACCTGTTGCCAAGGCACCATATCGGTTGGCTCCAACCGAGTTGAAAGAGTTGATGGAGCAGTTGCGAGAGCTGCTTGATAAGGGGTTCATTAGACCGAGTATCTCTCCTGGGGTGCTCCGGTCCTATTTGTAAAGAAGAAGGATGGTAGTATGAGGATGTGCATTGACTACCGCGAACTGAACAAGTTGACAGTGAAGAACCGCTACCCCTTACCGAGGATAGATGATCTGTTCGATCAGCTTCAGGGTGCTAGTTGATTCTCGAGGATAGATCTTCGATCTGGTTATCATCAGTTGAAGGTGAAGGAGCAAGATATCCCTAAAACAGCTTTCCGTACGCGCTATGGCCATACGAGTTCTTGTCATGTCCTTTGGTTTGACCAACGCGCCAGCTGCTTTTATGGATCTGATGAACCGTGTGTGTCGGCCTATGTTGGATAAATCAGTGATGTGTGTTTATTGATGATATCCTGATTTACTCGAAGAGCGAGATTGAGCATGCCGGTCACATTCGAGAGGTTCTAGAGACGTTGAGAAGGGAGAAATTGTATGCTAAATTCTCCAAGTGCGCGTTCTGGTTGCGCGAAGTTTTGTTTTTGGGTCATGTGGTGAATCCTGACGGGATTATGGTTGACCCGGCGAAGGTGGAGGCAGTTATGCAATGGAAGTCACCAAAGACGCCATCCGAGATCCGTAGTTTCTTGGGCTTGGCGGGCTACTATAGAAGATTCATCCAAGACTTCTCTAAGATTGCTTCTCCACTAACTAAGTTGACCCGAAAGCATGTGAAGTTTGTATGGGGTCAAGCTCAAGAGAAGGCGTTCGAAGAGCTGAAGGCAAGACTGACTCAAGCTCCTGTTCTGTCATTACCCGATGGAAGTGAAGATCTGGTGGTTTATTCGGATGCTTCCTACTCAGGGTTGGGGTGTGTGTTAATGCAGAGAGGGAAGGTTATAGCCTATGCATCTCGACAGTTAAAGGTTCATGAGGTCAATTATCCTACTCATGACTTGGAGCTAGCAGCTGTGGTCTTTGCATTGAAGATCTGGAGGCACTATCTCTACGGGACGAAGTGCACCATATTCATCGATCATAAGAGCTTGAAGTACTTCTTCGAGCAAAAGGATCTGAACATGAGGCAGAGGAGATGGTTGGAACTTATAAAGGATTATGATTGCGAGATCCATTACCATCCAGGCAAAGCTAATGGGTGGCGGATGCCCTTAGCCGGAAGGAAAGGCCCGAACCGATTCGGGTGAAAGCTTATCAATTAATCATGACCTCCAATGTGATGAAGCAAGTTAAGGAGTTTCAAGATGAGGCATTGAAAGAAGATCACCTTAACTCGGAAAGAATGAGAGGTCTGGTTGGGGAATTGGGTGAAAACACACTCGGTGTTAGAACTCGATTCGGTCGTGTGTGGATTCTCGTTTTGGGGATCTACGGGTGAAGATAATGGATGAAGCCACAAGACTCGATACTCCTCATCTGGTGCCCGAAAATGTATATGACATGAAGAAAGATTATTGGTGGCCGGGTATGAAGCGCGACGTGGTGGAGTATGTGAGTAAGTGCCTTACTTGCTTACAAGTGAAGGCAGAGCATCAAAAGCCGTATGGGAAGGTACAACCTTTGGATATACCGGAATGGAAATGGGAGCACATCACCATGGACTTCATTACGAAGCTGCCACGTACCCCGAAAGGGTATGATGCCATATGGGTGATAGTTGATCGTCTGACGAAGAGCGCTCATTTTCTACCGATCCACAAGACGTATTCATCTGAGAGGTTGGCTGATCTGTTCATCAAGGAAATTGTAGCTCGTCATGGTGTGCCGGTGTCTATTGTGTCTGATCGTGACACCCGGTTTACATCTAAATTTTGGAAAAATTCCACGACGCTATGGGGACGAGGTTACATATTAGCACGGCTTATCATCCCCAGACTGATGGTCAGTCAGAAAGGACCATTCAGACACTGGAAGACATGCTCCGGGCATGGTGATCGATTTTGGTGGAAGTTGGGATGACCACCTGCCGTTAGCTGAATTCTCATACAACAACAGCTATCATGCCAGTATTGGTATGCCACCATATGAGATGCTATACGGTAGGAGATGCAGAACACCCGTTTGTTGGGGTGATATTGGTCAGAAGGAATTGGGGAGCGTCGAAGTAATCGAGGCTACGACAGAAAAGCTTGAAAAGATTAAAGCCTTCATGAAGGCAGCCAAGGATAGACAAAAGTCGTATGCCGATAAGCGACGTAGGCCAATTGAGTTCCAGGTGGGTGACCGGGTTATGCTGAAGGTCTCACCTTGGAAGGGTATTATTTGATTCAGAAAGCGGGGCAAGTTGAGCCCAAGATATATGGCCCTTTCCGAATCATTGCTCGAGTAGGGAGGTGGCCTATAGATTGGAGTTGCCATGAGTTAAGTGGAATTCACCCGACATTCCATGTATCTCATTTAAGGAAGTGCTTAGCATAAGATATGATTGTCCCATTGGAAGATATTGAAGTAGACGAACGGCTCAACTATGTGGAGCAACATGGCAATCATCGATCGTAAAGAAAAGAGGCTAAGGAATAAAGTGGTTCCTCTTGTGTGTACAGTGGAAGCACAGGAAGGGATCCGAGTCAACGTGGGAGACTGAAGAAGAATGAGACAGCATTATCCACGTTTGTTCGACGAATAACAGTTTCGGGGACGAAACCTATTTAAGGGGGGTGGACTTGTAACACCCGGATTTATTATTTTGAGCCGGTGGCGAAAGAAAAGAAAATAAAGTCCAAAAGTCGAGGGACCAAACCCGCCAACGAAGAAAAGTTGGGAAATGTGGTGACATATGTAGGGAGAGGGCAGCCCACTCTCCCCACACTCACATTTCAGCTTACAAGAGGAAATAGAGAGAAAGAAGAGAAAAGGAGGAAAAAGTGTTGGTTCGGGTCGGTTCGGGTCGCCAAAATCGTCGTGAAGCAAGCCGAATCGAAGCTCTTGTTATTGTGCTCGTTTAGGTGAGTTCTAGGACCCCTCTTTTACTTGTTTTCAAACGATTTGGGGCTGGAAAACATCTGAAATCGAGTTTTCATATGTGTGTAAGTTGACCCGTTTGTGTATGTATGTATATGTATGACGCGTTGTGACTTGATTTCTTGCTTGGTTGTGCTTGAATGATGTTATGGTATGCATCCCTAAGGTTTAGGATGGTCGATTTAGGCTTAAAATGGGTTTAGATGAGTTTGGGGGCCGAAAACCCTCGCTGCAGTCGGGTTGAACTGCATTCTGCATCAGTTAGGGCTAGGCGACCGACTGGAGGCCGAATGGAGGCCATACGGCCGATTAGGGTGCGATTGGGGTCCGTTCGCACGATTGGGGTTCATTCGCACGACTGGAGGCCCAGTCGCATGGGGGTCATGCGACTGAGGGTCCATTCGCACGACTGGATGTTCATTCGCATATGTGTTCATCCGTATTAGTTCAATCGCATGATGTTCAGTCGCATGGAGGCCATGCGACTGAAGGGTGTCCATACGCTCGAATAGGGCTGTTGAACCCGAGGGAGGTGTAGATTGACTTCTGACTTTCGGGGGAAAGTGCAGATGTAAGTGTTGATGTAAAGGTTCCCATAAGAGTTTTTAAGATGACGATCGAGGTCTTAGAAGCATGTTGGGCATGATGGGGGTGATGATGTTGTAGTTATGTATGTATGATGTTGCCATGTATGATGTGATGTTGATGCATGTTTATGTTCCTTAATGTGATGTATAATATCTTTCCTGTGGCTTTACTTGTTATGATGAATGAACGAAGTATTATGTAACGTAAAGTGAAAGATAAAGAAGAGGAACATGATGAATGAATGCATGTATTAATGAACGAATGAAACGTCTTGCACACATCGGATACGGGTTCCTTCTTGGTGATTGACCCTAAATGTAGAACCTCTACCGCTCACCCCTAGTACTGTGGCATACGTTTAGCTGTCATTCGTTGACTTCGGCCCAGTAGCTAAGACTGATGGTTACTCCTAGTACCGTGGCATACGTTTAGCTATCATTTGTTGACTTCGGCCCGGTAGCTACGACTAACCGGGGTGTAGCACATGGTATTGGTTTGGGATGATGTCCGATGCGCAAGTAAGGTAATGGAAGAACGAATGAACGAATGAAGAAGATAATAATGATATTATCTATGTGTACGTATGATGTGTGATCACGTAAAAGTACGAACGGTTTTATCTGAAAATATATGTTTTATTTATAAAACTAGAACTCACTCAGCAACGCTGACTTTGATGTGTTTCCAGTTGGCAGGTAACGATTGCTGAGGATGGCACGGGCGACTACTCAGCTCTTTTGGGATGGCATTCTTTTGATTAATGTTTTTGCATTGTAATGCGAACAAACTATTTTTGGTAATGAATGTTGTATTAGTTTGCAAAAGCATTTACATGGAAATGAAAGTTTGTTTTAGTTTTCCGCTGCGATTTATTAAATACTAATGTAATTATAGTTTTATGTGCGATGAGAACCCAGCTGTAAGCGTCCCGGGAACGGGGCCTTACAGGTCAACTTTGAAAGTTGGTGAGTTCCCATGGGTTGAACATACATATTATCAAAAGATTTACAAGTAGTAATTCATGTCAGGTTATGAGTAGCAATTTATAGAACACATATAGTTACAACCAACCTCGACTTGATTACAGTTTATAAGATTGGCTAAGTGTACTGGCTCCCATGATGAACAGCATACGTCATCAGGAGATGGCAATACATCGGCTTCCGCACCAAATAGGCTTCCAGGACCAAGATCTAAGACGTCGCCAGGCTAGCAATAGTAATGTTTGTAAACAAAATATGTATCTCATATAAGACTTAATAACACAAATAACCATGACAAAAAGGTAAAAGAATTGCATGTGCATTTACACGTATTAAGATGTTTATAAGTGTAAGTTTATAAGGTTAACATGTTTCACCTCAAAAGGTGTAAAATAAAGTAAAAAGGGTATGGATAACTCATATGGAAGACTCATAAGTATAGTGATGGTTGTAGAGTACATAAGAAAGCTTGGATGTCAAGAGTCAAAGGTGATGTCCTAATTGATAAAAAAACAATAACTTGAGGTTGGAATTCATTACAAGAATTTAGGATGTTTAGAGAATGCTAAAAAGCGAAAGGTAGATTGAAAAAGGATTATTGCATCAATTTTAGATTCTGGACAGAATGTGTGGTATGTGTTTGAACAGGTTTTAAAAATAGCAAACGGTTTCATAAAATTATAAAAATTTATAGTTGACTAGTGGAAAGTCTCTCTGACAATTTTTTTAAAGAAATAGTTTTATGAAAAGATCTCTGACAAGACAGAAGGTGCTAAAATGCGCACTTATCTTGTTAAGGCTATTGTTGAATCGTCCGATTGAGTTTGAAGATGTATAAACTATCGTTAAAAAGGTAATTCAATGAACTTAACATTGGAGTCTGAGTTTACTCAAATTTAGTTTGTTATGATTAGGTTATGGTCGATTGAAGTAAGATTATATTCTGCCATAATTGTAGTAAGGCACTTATGTGCACTTTTAAAATCGTTAAAGCATGATACGGGTTAGAACATTTTATTATGTCAATATGGTATATTAGTCTTCATTTGAGTTATAAAAATATTCTAAGACTTTGGCATAGCCATCATTTAGAACAATAATCTTGTGGAATAGCCGAATGCGGCGGCATAGCTGTCCATATGCAAAGGGATTTCTTTGTTTATGTTAGTGTGTTGTTAGTTTAATTTGGGAATGTTAGTGATTGTTATAAGTTTAGTGATTATTAAAATTTTAATGATCAAATTATAATAATTAAAATAAAAAGAGATTTGGTAGAAGAAAGAACAATAGTAAGACCATAAAGTCATGAGAATAATTGGATGTTAGGATGATAAAATATATAATATAAAAACAATAAAAAATTACCTTAGTATTAAGAATTCTTGAAATTTCTTTTAAAATAAAATTCTTTAAATTGATCATAACTAATGGATGAAAGAATGATATGAGAGTGAGATTTGTTTGAGAATGAGCAAATAAAAAATGAGGCCTAAGCCTTGCTATTATACTTGAGGTTAGGAGGAGGTTATAAATGGTGTTAATGGTGATTTATAAGTCTTTTAAAAGAGGGTTATGATTGAAATTTGAAATAAATATAAAATTAAATAATTTAAATAAATAAAATAATACTTATAATTTAAACTTTAAATTTATTAAAACTTTAATTTTAATTTAACAACTTTTTTCTATTAAATCTTGGTAGACTTTATAAATCTAATAAGAACTTTTAATTTGATTACTTATTTTAATTAAATATTTAAAATCTTATAAATATTAATAATATTTATAGACCTTACATATTTATTAAAATAATGATTTCATATTTTATTTCTTTATTTTATAATTAAAACTCATACATACAAATAAACTTCATGAATTTATAAAATTTTATTCTATAAATCATAAAATTACCATGAATTAACTTAATAAATGGAATTTGAATAAATAGTATTTTTATTGTTTTTGAAGGATTAAAATAAATTAAATTTCTAACTAACATATTTGATTTTTCCAAAAATTGACGCAAATGGATTCGGGTTTGGGTTTCTTTTCCAAATGGGTAGATGTTACATCATACATTCCATAACATAGCCTAAACATCATCAAAAGTCAACTACTTCACCCCGGGAACATCCCGAGTTAAAGCCTACATTTCACATTTTCCCCAAAAATCAGAAAAATAATCTAAGTATCAGGCGCATGGGCACTATTAGGGCGCATGGGCACTATGCAGGTGCATGGGGAACACTTAGGTGAATAGGGAACTTTCAGGCGCATGGGCATTATTGGGGCGCATGGGCAACACAGTCTTTTTGGTCACATTCTAGACGCATGAGCACTATGCAGGCGCATGAGTGCTTAGGCGCATGGGAATCCTGGGTACTTGCACACTTACTCGATTTCGACCTATTTCTAGGCGCATGGTTACTTTTTGGGTGCATGAGGTTTTAGGCACATGTGGACACTTAGGCAGTTTATACCGTTGGGCGCATGGGCCACTATTTAGGCCCATGAGCAGTCTATATCATACTTAAACAACATAATTCAGTCCCCAATCATCAACTATTATGTTCTAATCTTAATTCATACATTCTAAGCCTTAGAAAGACAATCATAACATCATCACAATCATAAACACACCAAAATCAAACCCCATCCGCAAACACATACACATATACAATCGGGTGAAAACCCATTTTTATAGAAACATTCACACATGCATTTCTAGCCCCAAATCAGTTTAAAACAAGTAAAAAGGGGGTTCTAGAACTCGCCTTAGTAGCTCTTGGTTATGACTTCTTCAAAAACCCATTTGCAAATTGTGTTCTACCACCTAAAAATCCACCAAATACACACAACCGAACACCGAACACACATAACCATACAACCAAGGCTAAGGCAGTCAAGAACATCATAAAGCCATGAATTCTTACCTTGAATTCAAGCTTCTTCTCCTTTGTTCTTCAAAACCCGAATTTTGCACTTTCTCTCTCTAGAATCCGAATGCAGAAAGGTGATGTGCAAGAAGTGGGTGGCCATCATCTTTGTACACCAACTTTTTCATAGTTTTGTCCTTTTGACACTTCTAACCCCTTGGCTTGGGTTAAATTGAATTTCTTTCTTTTCCTTTACTTTTATTCTTTCTTTCATGACTATAAAAATAATTAGGTGTTACAAGTCCACCCCCCTTATATAGGTTTCGTCCCCGAAACTGTTATACCTCAAACAAATATGGGTGATGTTGTCTCATTTCCTCTTCAGTCTCACACATAGACTCAGATGCCTTTCTGTGCTTCCACTGTACACGCACAAGGAGAACTACTTTATTCCTTAACCTCTTCTCCTTATGATTAATGATTGCCACTGGTTGCTCCATATAATTGAGTTGTTCATCTACCTCGATATCCTCCAGTGGTACAACTATATCCTCATCTGCCAAACACTTCCTCAGATGAGATACATGGAATGTCGGGTGAATTCCACTCAACTCATCTAGTAGCTCTAATATATAGGCCACCTCTCCTACTCGAGCAATTATTGGAAAGGCCCCATGTGCCTTGGGCTTAACTTGCCATGCTCTTTGAACCGAATGATACCTTTCCAAGGTGAGACTTTCAGCATAACTCTGTCACCCACCTGGAACTCAATCGGTCTATGTCTCTTATCGGCATACGACTTCCGCCTGTCTTTGGTTGCCTTCATGAAGGCTTTGATCTTTTCCAGCTTCTCTTTCATAGCCTCGATCACCTCTATACTTTCCAACTCCTTCTGACCAATATCACCCCAATAGATGGGTGTTCTACATCTCCTACAATATAGCATCTCATAAGGGGGCATACCAATACTGTCATGATAACTATTGTTATATGAGAACTTAGCTAAAGGTAAGTGGTCATCCCAACTTCCTCCAAAGTCAATGACGCATGCCTAAAACATATCCTCCAGCATCTGAATCGTCCTTTCTGATTGACCATTCGTTTGATGATAAAAAGTCGTGCTAATATGTAACCTCGTCCCCATCGCATCATGGAATTTCTCCCAAAATTTAGATGTAAACCGGGTGTCACAATCAAACACAATAGACACCGGCACACCATGACGAGTTAAAATCTCTTTAATGAATAGTTCCGCCAACCTCTCAGATGAATATGTCTTGCGGATCGGTAGGAAGTGAGCACTCTTCGTCAAACGATCAACTATCACCCAAATAGCATCATTTCCTTGCACGGTGTGCGGTAGCTTTGCAATAAAGTCTATGGTGATGTGCTCCCACTTCCACTTCGGTATATCCAAGGTTGGATCTTTTCATACGGCTTCTAGTGCTCGGCCTTCACTTGTAAACAAGTTAGGAACTTACTCACATACTCCGCCACATCGCGCTTCATACCCGACCACCAATAATCTTTCTTCATATCTTGATACATCTTCGTAGCACCAGGATGAATAGAGTATCGAGTTTTATGAGCTTCGTAATTTTTCCACGTAGATCCCCAAAACAAGGAATCCACATCCGTCTAAATCGGGTTCTAACACTGAGTGCGTTTTCACCCAACTCCGTGACTAGACCTCTCATTCTTTCAGAGTTAAGATGATCTTCTTTTAATGCCTAGTCTTGAAACTCTATAACTTGTTTCATCACATCAGAGGTCATGACCAACTGATAAGCCTTCACCCAATCAGCTCGGGTCTCTCCTTTTGGCTAAGGGCATCCACCACCACATTGGCTTTGCCCGGATGGTAATGGATCTAGCAATCATAATACTTTATGAGCTCCAACCATCTCCTCTGCCTCATATTCAAATCTTTTTGCTTGAAGAAGTAGTTCAATCTCTTGTGGTCGGTGAATATGGTGCACTTCGTTCCGTATAGGTAGTGCCTCCATATCTTTAACGCAAAGACCACAACTGCTAGCTCCAAGTCATGAGTAGGATAATTAACCTCATGGACTTTTAACTGTTGGGATGCGTAGGCTATAACCTTTCCCCTTTGCATCAACACACATCCCAACCCCGAGTAAGAAGCATCTGAATAAACCACCAAATCTTTGCTTCCATCGGGTAATGACAAGACAAGAGCTTGAGTTAACCTTGTCTTTAACTCCTTAAAATCCTTCTCTTGATCTTGACTCCATACAAACTTCACATCTTTCTGCGTTAGCTTGGTTAGCAGAGAAGCTATCTTAGAGAAATCTTGAATGAACCTTTTGTAATAGCCCACCAGACCCAAGAAACTACGAATCTCGGATGGCGTCTTTGGTGACTTCCATTGCATCACCGCCTTCATCTTTGTCGGGTCCACCATAATCCCCTCGGATTCACTACATGACCCAAAACTAAACTTCGCGCAAAAAGAATGCGCACTTAGAGAATTTAGCATACAACTTCTCCTTTCTCAACGTCTCCAAAACCTCCCGAATATGACCTCCATGCTCTTTCTCACTCTTTGAGTAAATTGGGATATCATCAATAAACACAATCATTGATTTATCTAGCATCGGCCGACACACTTGATTCATAAAATCCATAAAAGCAGTTGGTGCGTTAGTTAAAGCAAATGACATAACGAAAAACTCGTAGTGTCCATAACGCGTGCGAAAAGCTGTTTTAGGAATATCCTGCTCCTTCACCTTTAACTAATGGTAACTAGATCAAAGGTCCATCCTCAAGAATCAACTGACACCTTGAGCTTATCAAACAGATCATCAATTCTTGGTAAGGAGTACCGATTCTTCACTGTCAACTTGTTCAACTTGCGGTAGTCAATACACATCCTCTATTACTGTCTTTCTTCTTCACGAATAAGACCAGAGCACCCCAAGAAGATATACTCGGTCGAATGAACCCCTTATCAAGCAGCTTTTACAATTTCTCCATCAGTTTCTTCATCTCAGTCAGAGCCAACCGATACGGCGCCTTAGCAACAGGTTGGGCACCCAGTATCAAGTCGATCTAGAACTCGATCTCATGGTCTAGTGGCACTCCTGGAAGGTGTTTGGGAAACCCGTCTGGAAAGTCATACACAATCAGTACATTAGATATTTGTGGTGTTGGCGTACCCACGTCCTTTATGTAGGCTAAGAAGGCATTACATCCACGTTGTGAAGTCGCTGGATCGGTAGACATCCGAGCGTGTTCTTGACGAAAGGATAAACAACCTGTCACACCCTCAATTTCCACAAACGGGGTTTTATCGTTAGGCGTGTGACATACCAGGATCTCAGACACGGTCATATCAAACGACACTATATGAATTTAAAAATAAACGTTTGAATTAAACCCATAGCAGCATAACTGAAATCAATAATAGTGCGGAAGCGAATAACAAAATGTAAACAATACTGAAAGTTGTAAGTACTAAGTCAAAACTAAATGTTCAATGCAAGTAATAATGTTTGATGATGCATGTCCTGAGTGCGTTTCTTAATCGTGCATCATAAGCTTAAGCGTTCCTGTTACCTGAGAAAACATGCTAAAGTGTGTCAACATAAAGTTGGTGAGTTCACAGGTTTTATCACAGATAAAAATGTTTGTAACTATTCGAATGGTATAGTAATTAAAGCATATCGATAGGTAGCTAGCCTATAATCAAGTTACTTAGCGTTTCGAACCGAGGCTGACTGTTTGTATGTTCGTATGTTCGTATGTTTGTTTCCTTCCCGTCACGTCTCACCAGACAGTGACAAATGTTAAGTCAATAATGCACCCTTTTGACCTCCAATCAAGCTAGCGCGACTAGCCCGGGCGGGGTTTGTCAAACCCAGTAGTACTACTCAGAATTACCTCGCTACACATTACTAACGGTTCGAGAATGTAAGGACTTTTCAAGAATGTTTGCACTAACGTAACACGCGATATCAATAATACTAAAACCATTTTGAAAATATGTTTGCATGTTTCTCCCCAAAAAGGAAAGAATGTAAAATAGGGGCCGTAAAGACTCACCTTGAATGCACAGCAGAGAAATAATGTTCAAGCAACAGTTAAGGTTTCGGTAACCTGTGTTTCATTCCGTGTACATAAAATTAATATAAATTATTAATTTAAAAAAATATAACAACTGTTCAGTTTCGCGTTCGCGTTTCGATTACGGTGTCGGTTATCGATACAGACTAACAATACCCATGTTCACATGCACAAACAAACCCCAAGTCATATTCAGTCTATCAGACGTAATTATCACGTGAAAAGGATACTCTTTATATAATTAATCATACGCCCCATATATATACATACATATACATACATATATATATATATATATATATACACACGTATGCTCTAATATATAAATTACTACATATATTATGCACGTACACTCACATGTGACATTCATATTCAATTATATTCGCGAATTCCCCATGCACGTAGCATCCATATATATATAAATACATATATTTGATAATGCAACAAGTACATACATACATACAAGAACCTAATGCGCCTAATGTTTATCCTCATGCACCACACTACTATTATACCTATACAAATATAAAATAAGTAACTTTTGTGTCATGCTCCCAATGCGACCTGCCTTGTCTTCATTCGCCAACTACAACATACATTCATATACACATTCATACATACATCTCATGCACATGCAACCCACTAACTTAAAAGGAAATTCCCATATATAATATATTATATACACACTCATGCGTCCACACACACACCAAATAAGTAAGCAATCCCATATGCCCATAACAAGTAGGCAGGCGCTATTAAAATTCTATGCATACATACACACGCCTGCATACATACATACAGAACATATATGTATATACACATCCATGCGCCTATATCCTGTCCCTCATGCGCCAACTAGGGCTGTTTTGTTTTGAACTCATGTACGCACACATTACATACCTATCGCAGAACATACGCAGCAGGAACATACACATACGTACGCAACAATAATATATAAATACACATATGCAGCAGAATTGTATATATACCTATACATCGCACATACATATAACAAAGAACACACACGTACACATAACCGAACACCAATCGAGACAATAAACCGAACCGAAACGGAACGAAACGAAGTTTAGGACGAGCGGTTATCGGCGAAACAAGTGAACGGCGTGACGACGGCAACCAGCGGTGACTAACGGCGGCGAATTGTCGTCGAGAGAGGAAGATGAAGGCTCGAATGGGGTAGGGTTTCGGGAATGATTCTGCGATGGAGGGGGAGCCGTGGGTGGGGGTTGGTTATTATATATAATTGGATTTCTTTAAATAACACAATGGCCCCTCTAAATTAGTCTAATTTACAATTAAGTTAACTAACTTAGTTTAGTTAATTGTTAATGATAATAATAATAGTAATAATGGTAATAACAATAATACTAAAATCGATATCCTTAAATGATAATAAGGATGACTAACTAGCGATTTGTGGAGCAATGTTAAATAATGGAAATGAGATTAACCTGAAATACACAGGGTGTCACACAACCAAAACCAAAAGTCAAATATATAAAAAGAACTATCAAAAATTGGTTTCATTGATAAAACCTAATGATTACAAGCTCATTATAACATAAGAATCAAGACTCTTGGCAAGGGGAGATCGAGCATGATCTCCTCTCATCCGGCAGCACCTAGGCTCCGGGCAGCCTCCTCTCAAAAATACGTATCTCTCTACACATTGAAATTGATATATATAGGCCTCAGCCCATATTAGATGTGACTAGGCCCATTCGTGCGATTGGACCATGCGTATGGTTCAATCATACGACTGGACCATGCGTATGGTTCAATCATATGACTAGATCATACTTATTGTTCAGTTTTTCTGGTTTTATTTTAAAGTTGGCATATAGAGTCGTTTTGAGTAACTATTGACTGTGATCCTGGTTTGTTCACACGCCTCGTGGTAAAACTCCGCATGTGAATTTTGAGGGTGTGACATAGCCTATGCATCTCGACAGTTTAAAGTTCATGAGGTTAACTATCCTACTCATGACTTGGAGCTAGCAGTCGTGGTCTTTGCATTAAAGATGTGGAGGCACTACCTATACGGGATGAAGTGAACCATATTCACTAACCACAAGAGCTTGCAGAGTATCTGAGTAAGTGCCTCACTTGTTTACAAGTGAAGGCCGAGCACCAGAAGCCGTACGGGAAAATCCAACCTTTGGATATACCAAAATGGAAGTGGGAAAATATACCATGGACTTTATTATGAAGCTACCACGCACCGCGAGAGGGTATGATGCTATATGGGTGATAGTTGATCATCTGACGAAGAGTGCTCACTTCCTACCGATCCGTGAGATATATTCATCCTAGAGGTTGGTGGATATATTCATCAAGGAGATTGTGACTCATCATGGCATGCCAGTGTCTATTGTGTCTGATCGTGACACCAGGTTTACATCTAAATTTTAGAAGAAATTCCATGATGCGATGGGGACAAGGTTACATATTAGCACGGCTTATCATCCTCGGACAGATGGTCAGTCGGAGAGGACGATTCAGAAGCTAGAAGATATGCTCCAAGCATGAGTCATTGATTTCGGAGGAAGTTGGGATGACCACTTACTGTTGGTTGAGTTCTCATATAATAATAGCTTTCATGCCAGCATTGGTATGCTCCCTTATGAGATACTATACGATAGGAGATGCAAAACACCATGTCTTGGGGTGATATTGGCCAGAAAGAGTTGGGGAGTATTGAGGTGATTGAGGCTACGACTAAGAAGCTTAAAAAGATCAAAACCTTTATAAAGGCGGCCAAAGATAGGAAGAAGTCGTATGCCGATAAGAGACGTAGATCGATTGAGTTCCATGTGTGTGACAGAGTTATGTTGAAAGTCTCACCTTGGAAAGGTATCATTCGGTTCAGAAAGCAGGGCAAGTTGAGCCCAAGGTACATAGGGCTTTCTGAATAATTGCTCGAGTAGGATAGGTGGCCTATAGATTGGAGCTACTAGATGAGTTACGTGGAATTCACCCAATGTTCCACGTATCCCATTTGAGGAAGTGCTTGGTTGATGAGGATATGGTTGTACCACTGGATGATATCACGGTAGACGAACGGCTCAATTATGTGGAGCAACCAGTGGCGATCATTGATCATAAGGACAAGAGGTTAAGGAATAAAGTAGTTCCCTTTGTGCGTGTACAGTGGAAGCACAGGAAGGGATCTGAGTCTACGTGGGAGACTGAAGAGGAAATGAGATAGCATTAGCCACAATTGTTTAAGGAATAACAAGTTTCGGGAACGAAACCTATATAAGGAGGGTGGATTTGTAACACCCGGTTATTCTTTTTAAAAGATATGAAAGAAAAGAAGGAATAAAAGAGAAGGAAAAGAAAGAAACATAAAAAAACCCAAGTTGAGGGGTTAAAAGTGTCAAAAGGACAAAACTTTTAGAAGTTGGTGATAAAGGTGGCATGTCCGCCCACACCTCTTCACACATCATTTTATTCGGATTTTAGAGAGAGAGAAAGTAAGAGCAAAAAGCTTTCAAGTATTTTGAAGAGGAACCAGAAAAGATTGAATTCAAGGTAAGAATTTATGGTTTAATGATGTTCTTGCCTGGCCTTAGCCTTATTTGCATGCTTATTTGTGTTTGTGTGCTCAGTTGTGTGTGTTTGGTGGGTTTCTAGGTGGTAGAACTTATCTGTCAATGGGTTTTGAAGAAGTCATAACCAAGAGCTGCTAAGGTGAGTTCTAGAACCCCCCCCCTCCTTTTTTACTGATTTTACATGGTTTTAGGGCTAGAAATGCATGTATGAAACTTTTATAAAATGGGTTTTCACCATATGTTTATGTATGTGTGTTACGGGTAGGTTTTGATTTGGGAGATATATGTTGTTGTAAATGATGTTATGATGGTGTTTCTAAGGCTTAGAATGTATGATTTAAGCTTAGAACATGATAGTTGATGATTGGGGAGTGAAATATCATGTTAAGTGTGATATAGACTGCCCATGCTCCTAAACAGTGGCCCATGCACCCAACGATATAAACTGCCTAAGTGTCCCCATGCGCTCAAACCTCGTGCGCCCAAACAGTAGCCATGCGCCTAGAAATAGGCTGAAATTTACTAAGTGTCCATGCGCCTAGAAAGCCCATGCGCCTTGGCACTCATGTGCCTGCATAGTGCCCATGCGCCTAGAAATTGCCCAAAATGACTAAGTGTTGCCCATGCGCCCCAATAGTACCCATGCGCCCAGAAGTTCCCCATGCGCCTAAGTGTTCCCCATGCACCAAAAGGCAATGCCCCTGCATAGTGCCCATGCACCTAAGACTTAGTTTATTTTTCTTATTTTTGGGGAAAAAGTGAAATGTAGGCTTTGACTTGGGATGTTCCCGGGGGTGAAGTAAGTTGACTTTTTGATGATGTATGGGGTATGTTATGGCCTGTATGATCAGTGTTATGTCATGTATGATGGTGCCTTGTATGGTGATGATTTGTATGATTATGTTCATGTTCCTTTTTATGTATGTTTATTTTCCATGGCTTTACGTTAAATGTTTATGAATGATAAAGTATTATGAAACGTAAAGTGGAAGATAATGAAAAGAGGAACGTAATGAAAGAATGCATGCATTAACGAATGAATGAAAGTAAGAAAGTCTTGCAAGCAAAGTATGGAGGTTCACACCCGATGAACGTACGAAAGAAATGTAAGGAAGTTTACAAATGATGAGGATAATAATAATATTATCTAGAGTAAATTACTGTTTTCGTCCCTAAGGTTTGACGAAAATCATGAGTTCAGTCCAATAGTTCATTTATTACATTTGGTCCAATAGTTTTAAGTTTTGTTTCAATATCACCCAAGGTGTTAACACCGTTAGTACTTGGTCTGTTATATCATGTAAAAAGACTTTTGTGCCCTTAAATATTTAAACCCCATCCCCATCCTCACCCATATCACCACTCATATCCACACAATCATACTCTCTCTCTCTCTCTCTTATCTTCTCGTCTCCTCTCTCTTTCTTTCTCTCTCTCTCTCTACTCACACTCCCTCTCTTGACCACAACCACCACCATTGCTCACCACCACCACCTAGACCTGTCGACCACAACCACCACCATCGCTCACCACCACCACCACCTAAAACCCGTCGGCCACACCACCACCACCTAGACCCGTCGACCAAAACCACCACCATTGCTCACCACCACCACTCAAAACCCGTCGGCCACACCACCACCACCTAGACCCGTCGACCTCAACCACCACCATCGCTCACCACTACCACCTAGACCCCTCCATCATTTGAAGTCATCCCCTTTTACCACCACCACCACCTATCACATTTAAGACCTGAATCCAGATTCAAGACAACCCACCAACACCATAATCGTCTTTCTCTTTCTCTTTGTATTAGTCATATTCTACCACCACAAACATTATCTTTCACCTTGTCCTCCATCACTACCACCACCATTATAACCCTGCACCTTGATTTAGGGTTTCATCTCCATCTTCTATGTTCAATTTAAATTGGGGATGTGGTTGATGATATCGTTGAGCAGGGTGCAAGTCAAGAGGGTGGCGATAATGGCGATGGCCGGAGAGGGCGGTGGTAGTGGCGGTAGATTGGGGTTGAAGGTGAGTGTGGGTATTCTAATGATGAAGAAGATGAGAGAGAGTGAGAGAGTGAGAGGGGGATAGGAGAGAGAGAGAGAGAGACAAAGCAGATTGGGGTGGGGTGGGTTTTTATTTTTTTTAGTTTGTATTTTTAATCTTAAGGGTAAATTTGTCTTTTCATATTAAAATAACAGAATATTTCTAACGGTGTTAACACGTTGGGTGAAATTGAAACAAACTTTAAAACTATTGGACCGTCAATGTAATAAATGAACTATTAGACTGAACCTGTGATTTTCATCAAACCTCATGGACGAAAACAGTAATTTACTCTATTATTATGTATACGTATGATGCTTGATCCCGTAAGAATGTGAAGAATGCTTTTGAAAGAAAGTAAAGTACTTTATTTTAAAACTAGAACTCACTTAGCAACATTGAATTTTATGTGTTTCCAGTTGGCAGGTAATGGTTGCTGAGGATGGCAGGGGGCGGCTACTTGGCTCATTTTGGATGGCATTCTTTTGTATAATGTTTTTGCATTGTAATGCGAACAAATGATGTTTGTAATGAATGTTGTATTATTTTGCAAAAGCAATTATAATGAAATGAAATGTTTTTTTTAAGGTTTCCGCTGCAATGTTTCATTAAAGTTAATGTAAATATATGTTTTATGTGCGATGATTGTCCAGTTGTAAGCGTCTCGGGAATGGCGACTTACAGACGACATATTCCTCTCCCTTCTTTCTCCTTCTTGCACCGCCTTAATCACTTTGGTCACCACATACGGTAGGATCGTCTACATGACTTGATGCACTTCCTCAACAACAGCCTCCTTCACTGAGGCTCATAAGTTAGCACTCTTGTCCCCAGCTTCCGGACGAGGGGTCTCGGGTTCTTCATGAACCACCTCTTCGGCTCTAGGCCTTCCTCTTGTGACCTTTAGTTCAACACCATGTCCACCACGACCTCCACCATGTGAAGCCTTCGACGATTTACCCCCGGCCATCCTCTAACACGCTATAAGATTCAAACACTAAAATGGTCATTCAAGGGAATAGCTCAGTTTATGTCAAGTATAGTAAGCCCCTAATTAAAGTGGTCAGCTATGATTAGCCACTTACTTTACTCTTCATACCCCGAGCATTATCTATCCTGACTATATCCGTATCTAAATCTACTAACAGCACATAAACCACATAACATGCGCATATAATGCTGGTTAATCATTAAAGAAAATACCTGATGGCACGCAGCTACTCGGACTGGCATCCATTTCCTTTCGTCCCATTTTCAGTTTAATTTTAGGTTTCTTTTGAAAATTTACCCGTTTCCCTTAAACTTTGGCTCTATACCAACTTGTAAGGCCCCGTTCACAGGACGCTCACAGTCGGACAATCATCGCACATAAAACATATATTTACATTAACTTTAATAAACATTGCAGCGGAAACATTAAAACAAACATTTCATTTTTTATAACATCATCACTATCATAAACACACCCAAATCAAACTCCACCCATAAACATATACACATATACAATCGGGTGAGAACCCGTTTTTTATAAAAACATTCACACATGCATTTCCAGCCCTAAATCAATTTAAAAAAAGTAAAAAAAGGGTTCTAGAACTCACCTTAGAAGCTCTTGGTTATGACTTCTTCAATACTCGTTTGCAAATTGAGTTCTATCACCTAAAAACCCACCAAACACACACAACCGAACACCCAAACACACATAAGCATACAACCGAGGCTAAGGCCAGTCAAGAAAATCAGATGATAGATGTTGTTACAGGGGTAAGAACAAGAGGACAAACCCATGAAGCAAATGTTTGTCTGCATTCTTGTTTCTTGTCCCAGATAGAGCCAAAGAAAGTTGATAAGGCTCGAAAGGATGGGATTTGGGTTGAAGCTATGCAAGAGAGCTGCTTCAATCCAAAAGATAGAAAGTTTGGAACCTTTGTCCTCTTCCTCATAGGAAGACTACCATTGGAACCAAATGAGTGTTTAGGAACAAGAAGGATGATAGAGGCATTATCATCAAGAACAAAGCTAGACTAGTTGTTCAAGGATATACACAAGAAGAAGGAGTTGACTACACTGAATTCTTTGCTCCTGTAGCAAGACTAGAAGCTGTTAGGATATTCCTGGCATTTGCTACATACAAGAACTTCAAGGTCTATCAGTTTGATCTAAAGTGTGCTTTTCTGTATGGAGTGATTGATGAAGAGGTGTATGTCAAACAACCACCTGGTAGAACCCAGAACAAGAACAGGTGCGATAGGATGAGGTGATCGATTATCGTGTGTGTGTTTAGATTGGAATTGAGTTTACAAAAGGTTTGAAGGAACCGATTATGAGGTTTACCCTCATTTATATACATTGAATTCGGTGTGTTACGAGCCCAACGAGTACGGATTTGGTTTGGTTGTTTCTACTCGAATTGATGAGTAATTAGACTGTTATGATTGAAATTGATTGTGTTTGAATCAAAATTGATTAGTGTAGCATTTCTGGTCGATCAATTAGTTTGATTCGGTCGGGTTCGAATTGTAACCGGTTTTTTTATTTAGTTTTGGTTTCAAGATGGAATAGGGCGATAACAGCTTTGATTTTCTAATTGAAAAAGAAGAAAGGTTCGAAACCGGTTTGCAAATTGAGTGTGGCGGTTTGGTTGGATTTTAATCGGTTAGTTTTGGTTAGTTAGGTGGCCGCCGGAGTTGGTCAGAGGGGAGGGTGCCGAAGGGGAGGGGGTTGGATTCAAATAAATTTTACACTTTTGGTCCCTCATGTTTAAATTGTTTATTATTTTATGTAAAAAAACTTTTAATTGAGTTTCAAAAATTACAAAATAAACCCTGGACTTATAAAACTAAGTTGAATAATAAATCAAATAATTATTTATAAATATGTATAAAAAAACTTCACAATATAAATATTATTATAACTTTATAACTAAACTCATAATTAGTAATAAGCTCTATAACTCTTTGTAAAATATTAAAATTAAATTCTTGGAAATTAAATGACTTAAGTTTCATAAAATTATTTATGAGTCATTATAAGATTATGAAGAGAATACTAATAAAATTAAAATGACATAATTGTTTTGTTTGAAACATTAAAAAAAACCTTAAAATGAATTTGGTTTCCAATATTGACTCAAATGGATTCGGGTTTGGGTTTTACTTTCAAAATGGGCAGATGTTATAGTCTCCCCTACTTTAGAAAATTTCATCCCGAATTTAATCATGAAGAGGTTGATGCAACAAGATAAGGATATTTGGAAGTTTCTTGACAAAGCGGATATAATTATCAATTGGATTGGACTTTTGGCTAACTAACTTTTATATTTTAGTCGGTGCATGACAATGGGAAGGTTTTGGTCATAGGTAAAGCACCAGGCACAAGATTAATACAAACTCGATTTGATGAACATGAGAAAGATGTTTAGGACACTTTTCGATGAAAGATGAATCCAGATGATCTACTCAAAGCAGACAACTTCAGCATGGTTCTTAGATAAACAATTCATGCTTACTGTGGCATCAAAATTTTCATGTATTAGTGTAAGATTATTAGGAAATTGTGCTTGTTAAGATTAATGATATGATTCGGAACATGAAAATCAAATGTAATGGATTTTTAGAATGAGAGTGGTTTTGAGGGGAAAACATTCAGAGTGATTATTAAGACGCTTAATGAGAATTAAATAAAAAGTTTTAAAATTCATAAAACAAAATCAAGATTCAAAATAACAATGAAATGTTTCGAGTGTAAATGTTTGGTTCACAAACCAAAGCGAATACGTTGACTTATCAAAGTGTTAGGTCAACCGTAACCTTATTGAACACATGTGCAGGATCGGTTAAAGTCACTTAACACTTAGTTTTTCTCTCAAACTCACTTGAACAACACTCGGATAGTGTCAATAAAAGTTGATCACAATATAGTAAGTAATAAGGAACACAAAAAGTAATTTTCAAGGTACTTTTATATATTGCTTCTCAACTCAAATATTACAAGACTCTTACAAGCAGTATGGAATGAGTTACAATGAGAACCTATATATAATACTACCTACAGTCGGATATACTTTGATACCAGTTGGGATCCTATAACTAAAGCCTATACTACAAGACTATAGTTTAAGGTATCTCAGATAAAGTCTTATCTGAGATATGGTAGTCAGGACATGTCCCTGACTTATCTTTTTTCACCAACTAAAGTTGGTAACATGTACTATCATAAAACGTGAACAGTGGAATAAAGTATGGTCAACTACATGGCTCTTTAGGAAAAGGCCATGCAGTATTAGGAGTCTGCAACAGAGTGTCAGAGACCATACTTGTGTCCACTGGTTCATAGAAGTGTCTTCCGAAGGTTAAATGGCTTCAGAAGAACAAGTACTTCCGAAGCCACTTATACTTTGGAAGAGACTGCTTCTTTTAAGGCTTGGGAACTTCTCTTTTCTTCATACTTTAGAAGTAGTCTTTTGATTGTTTTTCTAAGACTTGATCTTTGGAAGCATGCTCTTGACTTCGGAAGTAGAGTTCTGTCTTCGAAAGTTGATCTTTTACTTTGTCTTAGGAAGAACTCTACAACCTTCGGAAGTTCCATGCTAAGCTTTGGAAGCCTTTGCATGTAGCACCAAAATTATCTAAGTGATTTGGTTTTGGTTGCACCAGCCTTCTTCTTGATTCAACAAACTCCCCCTAGGCTGATGCTACCAAAACCTCACTTGTTTCTGCTTCTCAAAACTTTTAGCACCAAGGACAGTAGATATTTATCTGTTTCCTTGTTCTACCCTGATGTGGTGCTGATAAGTTTTTACAAATCCTTGGTAGACAGGATGTCCAGTCTATTACCTTGGATGATTTGTACCCTCTGTTGTTGCCCTCTGAAAATAGTTAGTTGATGGGAACTGTAATCATATTCCCATCTAACTATAGGTTCTAATTCGGGACCCTCCACCGTCTGTAGAAAGGCAGCGCCCTTGGTAGAAAATCTTTCCTTATCTTCTTTTCTTCTCAACTTCAACTCTTCTTCAATCTTGGCTTTTGCAGCTAGCTCGGCTAGATGAAGACTGCTGAGATGATTTCTAATGAGTGCAGCAGTTTCATAGTTGGAGGGGTTGGGGAATGCCTTCTCTGCTAACTCAGCAATATCAAATCTGCTGAAGTGTAACAGACAGGTTGCATTAAGTTTGTTGACTGTGCCATTCTCCCTTTCCACAACAAAGTTGTGAGAAGTTTCATCAAACCTCCACTGGATTATTCTCTTTCTAGGCACAAGAGACTAACTAGGAATCTTGTCCTCTTGCTTTGTATCTAGTTTCCTTCTAAGTTTCTTCTGTTCATTATTTAATGAATCTGAGTTGAGGCCTATAAGTCTAACAGCCTGGTCCAATGTTTCTCTAGGCAAATCAAGGAATTGATCTCTTGTGAGGAAATATGAAGATCCATCAACATAGGTGATATTGATAGAGTCTTCTCACATGAGACTTTGCTCAAGGTTGTGTAGTTGGTGAGCTTAGTCTTGATTACCTTGAACTCCTTAATAGAGAGATGTTGAGAAGGCTGAGGAGATGGTTTCGATGGTTGTTAGGTCTGTTTCTCAGCTAGTTTAGCCTTGAGATTGTCAATCTTAAGTTGTTGAGTGGCGGACCTTTCTTCTAAAGTCCTAATCAATGATTCAAGGTTTGAGACTTTAGATAGAAGGTCTTTTATGAGGAGTTGCATGCTTCCCTCATCTTCTATTGAAGAATCACGAGGAGATGAAGTAACATACCTAGTATGTTTAGCCTCACCACCAGATGTGGTTTCTTGGCACCCTGGTTTGCCTTGCTTAATGATGTCTCTTTTAGAGTCATCAAAGGCACGGTTGCCACAGATTCAGTCTCAGGTATATTACCACTGTCCATAAGGTCCATTGAGGCACCTTCTGTAGTGGCAGTTGAATCTGCATGAGTCCCGTCCACATTAGTGGAACTCGCCTCAGTTTTAGGTTGCTGATGGGGGCTAGAGATAAGGGATCTCTCTGGGCTCTAATGATTTAGGAGAGGGTGTTGTAGATCAACTTCATTGCCATGGAGAAATGTCATTTCTTCATCAGTTTTGAAAAGGTCAGTGAAAGATAAGGAGGTTAAGCCTACTGACCCGGGACCTTGGTCAATGTCTACAGGCATTGAGCCTTTGGTGGGGTTGTCCCTTGTTGGCTGCTCAGAAGAGTGTAAATACTCATTCTGAGGGTTGTTGGTTTGTAAGGCCCCATTCCCAGGATGCTTACAGCTGGTAATTTATCGCACATAAAACATATACTTTGCATTTAATCATCAAAACATTGCAGCGGAAACATAAAACAAATGGCATTTCATTTCATCATAAAAACTTTTGCAAAATAATGCATCGTCTGTCGGTTACAAAATTACATTGTTGTAGTACATCACAAAAGCTTTAAATAAATGGATGCCATCCAAAAGAGCTGAGCAGCCGCCTCGTGCCATCCTCAATAATGCTCACCTGCCAACTGGAAAATGCATAAAAGTCAACGTTGCTGAGTGAGTTCCAGTTTTATAGAAAAACATACTTTTCTATCATAAAACCATCCTTTCATTAAAAAATCATATTATAATTTACATTCGTTCATGATCATACATCGTACGTACATACAGATAATATCACTATTATCTTCATCATTCTTTCATTCATGCTTTCATTCATTCATCATTACTTCTGGTGACATGTACATTTCCCCGAACATTATGCACGAAGCGGGTAACTGGGCTTAAGGTCTCTCATAGACCTCGAACATTGTGCACGAAGCTGACTCCAGTACCTAGGGCAAGTACATTCACCATTCATCTTTTCTCTTTCATTCTGGATCAATGCCATTTGCTATACCCCGAACTGTTGGATCAAGAAGAAGGCTAATGCAACCAAAACTTTGTCACTTAAGTTATTTTGGTGCTGCATGCAAAAGGCTTCCGAAGCTTAACATGGAACTTCCAAAGGTTGTAGAGTTGTTTCGAAGACAAAATGAAAGATCAACTTCAGAGAACAGAACTCTACTTCCAAAGACAAGTGCATACTTCCGAAGTTCAAGACTTAGATGAATAAAGTAAAGACCACTTCCGAAGTATGAGGAAAAGAAGAAGTCTCCAAGCCTTGGAAGAAGCAGCCTCTTCCGAAGTATAAGTGTCTTCGGAAGTACTTACTCTTCCGAATCTATTTAACCTTGGAAGACACTGCTATGAACCAGTGGACACAAGTATGGTCTTTGACACTCCGCTGCAGACTTCTAATACAGTATGGCTTCTTCCTAAAGAGCCATGTTGTTGACCATACTTTATTCCACTGTTCACCTTTTTATGATAGTACATGTTACCAACTTTAGTTGGTGACAAAAGGTAAGTTAGGGACATGTCCTCACTACCATATCTTAGATAAGACTTTATCCGAGATACATTAATCTTTAGTCTTGTACTATAGACTTTAGCTATAGGATCCCAGCTCGTATCAAAGTATATCCGGCTGTAGATAGTATTATATATAGGTGCTCCTTGTAATTCATTGACACATAGATCGTCTGCTTTTAAGAGTCTTGTATTTTGAGTTGAGAATCAATATATAAAAGTATCTTGAAAATTATCTTTTTGTGTTCTCAGTTACTTTCTATATTGTGATCAACTCTTATTGATTCTTCATATATCCGAGTGTTGTTGTAGGTGAGTTTGAGTGAAAACACTGTATTTAAGTGACAAACACCGATCCTGCACGAACATTATGCACGAAGCAGGTAACTGGGCTGAGGTCTCTCATAGACCTCGAACATTATGCTCGAAGCTGACTCCGGTACCTAGGGCAAGCGGCAAGGATCCCATACGTATGGTCAATCACAAGGATTAGACCCCAGTGTGCATCCTTCTGGGGTAGATAATCCGCACACAGTTGAGCTAACACCCTTCATTGGGTGTGAACCTCCATACATTTGCTTGCAAGGCTTTCTTACATTCATTCATTAATGCATGCATTCATTCATCATGTTCCTCTTTCATTATCTTTCACTTTATGTTACATAATACTTCATTCATTCATTCATTCATAACACGTAAAGTCATAGGAAAGATAATCATACATCATCATAAGGAACATAAACATATCATTCATACATCATCATGCAGGGCATCATACATACATAACATACATCATGCATAACCATGCAACACCATCATCATCATCATAAGCATCAAGCACACATCAATACATGCCCATCATACCATCTATGACCCCACAAGTCAACATTCATAACTCTCGAGAATCTCCTAGGTCAAAGCCTACATTACCTCTTTTTCCCCAAAAAGTCAGAATTTTTCTAAGTGTTCATCCGCATTTCCTATAGTCATCCGCATATCCTACAGTTCATCCGCATTTGCTATAGTCCATCCGCATTGGATTTACTTCATCCGCATTTACTTTACTTCATCCGTATTTGTCATCCGCATTAGCCTAACTCCTCCGCATTTCCATACTTAGTCAAATGCTCATCTGCATTGACTCAATTCATCTGCATTGACTTACTTTGCTCATCCGCATTTCCATACTTAGTCAAATGCTCATCCGCATTGACTCACTTCATCCGCATTGACTTACTTCCTCATCCGTATTTCCATACACAGTCAAATGCTCATCCGCATTTCCTGCACTTAGCCAATGCTCATCCGTATTTCCATACATGGTCAAATGCTCCTCCGCATTTCCTGCACTTAGCCAATGCTCCCCGCATTGACTTCATCCGCATTGACCTACCCATTGATTATTGCTCATCCGCATTAACCCTTTTCATCCACATTTACTTCCACACACTTAGGAAGGTTTAAAAATTTATCAAATGGGTCTAAAACATCAGATTCAATTTCCATGCACCATTCATCATATTCAAAGCTTAATTCTTACCTTCTAAGCCTTAGAAACACAATCATACATCATCAAGAATGAACATAGTCACACATCACATCATAACATCATCATACACACATCAAGCATACGGGTCCGAAACCCAGCTATATAAAAACATACCCCAAAATTAGTTAAAACCTATAAAATAGGGGTCCTAGAACTCACCTTTGCAGCTTCTGAGTATGGATTCCTCCAAACTCAATTACAAATTGAATTCAACCGCTTAGAAACCCACTAAAAACATACCCCAAACACATACAAACACACATAAGCATAAACCCAAGGATAAGACCAGTCAAGAACACCATAAAAGCATGAATTCTTACCGAGAATTCGAACTCTTTCTTGTTCTTCCTTCAAAATCGAGAACTTGCTGCTCTTTCTCTCTCTAAAACCCGAAAATCAGAGGTGTATGTGACATATGGGCGGCCATACCACCTTTTACACCCACTTTTCAAACATTTTGTCCTTTTGGACACTTTTTACTTCTCTTCCTTTGACTTTAAAATAACTAGGTGTTACATGGTTTGGGTGTCGGGCTCATGGGTTTAAGACTGAGGAGACTCAAAACCCAAATTAAGGTCAAAAGAGAAGGATGGAAAGACCTCAGACTGAGTGGGAGCTCATGTTTCCACTCTAGTCTTTTTGGATTGAACAGGAGGATCTTGCTCAATCAAAGTATATTGAACAAGGGTTCGTTTAGGGTGTCTCTGGTATGTGATGGTGATGGGTAGAGAAGGCAATGTTGGCATTATGGTGGTGGTTGCTGGTGTGGATTTATCACCTGTGGGGTGAACAGGGATGTCACCAGGAGCTATGCGCTCAATCATACCTGGAAGTAGAGAAGTGAACCTTCCAGTGAAGTTGGTGGACACCTTCTTCAAAGTCTTGAAGATGGTAGGACTCATGTGAGGGACATTCAAAGCAGCTGCATAGACAAGCGTACTCTGTTCCAACTCACAGTTGATTATGTGTTGAATGAATCTGGGATACATAAAGAATGTCTCCCTTTAAAGATTCCCAATCAGATTGGTGAACACAAATCTTGAGTAATTGAAGAGGAGGCCTCTCACCAATCCATGAACTAAGCATCCTAGTTCATACGGGATTTGATCCCATCCCCCAAATTTGTTTGATAGACAGTGGAGGACAACGTGGTGGAGGAACTTCCAGTTGTAGGAGAAGTTGAACTTGTAGACTATCGATCTGCTCATGTCTCCACCATATCCCATGAGGATATAAGTGTTGCCTAAATCTTTTTTGGGGAATTCAGTAGGAGCTCCTTCATCATGAAGCTCAAGATGCTCCATGATAAGTTGTTCAGTAATGACTAACTCTTGTCCATAAATGTTGGACCTTAGAACACGAATCCCATTTAGGGTTTTGGCTTGACCATTTTCCCAAAATTTGGCCATTTGATTGGAGTAAACAGTGGGGTTAACGGTAAGGGCTGTGTAGTAAGATGATTGGGTGAGAAAGGAAATGATTTCAGAGAAGTCAGCATCTCTTGAAGAATCAAGAAGTGCGACTTGGTTATGCTGAGGGTTGAGTGCCATTGCAGAAAGGTGAAAGTAGATGAATTTGAGCTTGGGTAAAGTTGGAGTGGAGAAAAATTTTCTAGGGCAGTAAAAATTTCAAGTAAGAAAATGAAATTGAATAGTCGGGATTATTTAAAAGAGGGTGGAAAGGCAGTAATGGGGGTTATGATAAGGTGATGTGATGTTTTAGTGGAAGAAGTGACAGTGGCGGTAAGGTTAAAATCAGTTAAATAATCCGACATCATTAACAAAATCTTTGCTTTTTACAGTGTGGGTCCCAAGAGATTTCCATTACACAGTAAAATCTCTCTTCCGAATATAAAACATTTCCGAAGGTAATTTGTCTTTCGAAGGCAATTCTTACTTCCGAAGTAAAGACTTTGCTTCCGAAGGTCAGGATTGCTTTCCGAATGGAGAGTGTGTATGAGCCTCGGAAGTGGATCTGATATGAAATCAATCGCTTCTTCTGAGACCAAAAACTCTTCCGAGAAGAAAATTATCCTTTGAGAAATTTTGCTTCGGAAGATATGAAAATAACTACCAAGGGTTAATTTCTCTTCGGAAGGAATTATACTTAGAAATTTTCATAGAGAGCTTTTTGTAATAGGGCTTAAATTGTATTGACATTAGACATTACATATTAAAAGGTATTCAAAAGAGGTAATCTAATCAATGTTTATCATCCCAATAGCTATTATGAGATACTTAATGTAACATCCTGTATTTTTACGTTAACGACGTTATTTCTTGAAAGGACCATTATGGTCAATTATGAAACTCATGGGTTACCTATGACTATTCTCTTAATTTATCTTTAATTCTTGAATTTTAAAGTTTATAATATTAGTTATTACTTAATAAATAAATTATAATCATAATAATTATGATTATAACAATAACAAAGAATAATAATAGTAATAATGATATTGTTATTAATAATAATAATTTGTAAAAATTATTAAACTTAAAATGTATAAAACTTTAATTTAAAAGTCAAGGGTTAGTTTTGTTAATTTATAAACCTTAAAACAAAGTTTAAAACATAAAATGATAAAAACAAAATCAAAGGGACCATTTGTTTAAATTTCAAAAATCAAAACTTTTTCCTCTTTCTCTCTCCCCGCAAAACCGGCGGAGCTCGGCCAAACTCCGGTCGAGCTCCGGCCACTTCAAAACCGCAAATTTAATTGTTTTCGAGACTCAAAACCGTTCCCCAATCTTTCTAGTTACAACTTCGAACTTGAATGCACCTTTAATTCCGTTTAATCAACGGTTACAAGCACGATTCGATTGTATAACCGAAGCATCCTTAACCACATAGCCGTTCGAGCCTTAAAGTATAATAATAACTCAATGAATTCAACCTAATCGAACATCTACCTATTCCTAATCATTTGCCACATTCAATTTCACCTAGAAAACACAATTTTCAACACCAACGAGCCACAAACAAGTCGCAACCTACAACTCAACGGGAACTATGTTCGAAGCACTTTTACACAAAATTGGTTGAGGGCTTGCACTTATCAACATCATCCGAAGCTTTCTGCAAGGTTAATTTGATTATAATCAACTTTAACATCGAAAATTCTGCTCATCTCAGCCGAAACCTGTTCTTCGTTCCATCTCTATCAACTCGATACTAACCACGTAAGAATCATACATCATAGTACTCGATTTACTATGGGAAACAAAAGCCCCATGGTTAGAATCAATTACAGAATTGATTGGTGCTTCAATTTGAGCCCAATCGAATCTAGGGTTCTTGAGGAAATTAGGGCAAATCGGAATTATAAGGTTTTAAAAATTAAGGGACGGATATCAGCATGGTTGCGGCCCTAGTCTATTGGTTACACACTCGCATTTCCAGTTTGAGGTCCCGGGTTCAAACCCGGCACCCTCAAACTATATGTATACATTTTTTTGGCGTTTTCAACCTTTTAAAATATAAACAATTATTAAAATTAACTTTGTAAACTTTGTTTATTTTAAAGTCACCTTATCCATTTTTGTAAATTTGTTTCTTTAAATATATTAATATTTTTTTATATAAAACAAAGATTGTATTAGTTTATTTATTTTTTTAAGTCGACTATAAGTAATGATTTAAATCAATAAAAATTATTATTGGTCCAAAACGTTCCTTTAATTATTCATGGTTTAAATCATACTATTTTAAATAGTGATTATTTTGAAACGTTATCAATATATTTATTTGAATAATCATTTAAATAATGGTTATCTTTTCATTTAACCATATTATATATAAATAGTTAATAAAGTTATCCTTAAGATTTTATTTATGTCACACCCTCGAAATCTACTTGCGGAGTTTTATCGCGAGGCTTGTGAACAAACCAGGATCACAGTCATAGTTACTCAGAACGACTCTATATGCCATAATTTAAATAAAATCAACCAAAGTACAAACTCTAAACAGTGCGGAAGCGTTTTGTAAACAACTCAAAGAAATAAAAGTATAACTATGGCAAAACATGTACCAACCCAAAAGAGTAAACAATAATCATTAAAATGCTAAAAATGTCTTGAAGACCGGGTCTTAGAATGCAGTGAACCATGCAGTGCTCCTATGGCAAGCTAGCTAATGACCTGAGAATAGCATACTAAAATGTCAACATAATGGTTGGTGAGTTCAAGAGATATTCAAACATAAACAGTTTAGTAATTAAGATATACAAGTAGCGCATTGTAACAGATAGCTAGTCCATTAACAATAAATATTATTTCATAGTGATTTCGTAATTGAAGCTGACTGTGTTACATTGTTGCCTCCTGACACGACTTAACAGGTCGTGACAATATTCATTAGGACAACTTGCACCTAGTTGACCTCGAGTCACACAGGTGGGGCTCGTCAGACCCAGTAGTACTACCCAAATTTCCCCGCTATTCAATATTAACAATTCGAAAGTGTGAGGACTTTTCCATGATATCAACACTAAATAATATTATACACAATTTGAATATATAAAGCGTTTGTGATTTACCAGTATGCTATCTCCCCCAAAAGAGATTAAATAAAGAGTGGGGCATGAACTCACCTGGTATGCGTATGGATACTTAGAGTTTGACTTGTCAAACAGAATAGACAGACAACCTTTAGAGGTTACCTAGATCATATAAGTACATGAGTACGTGTAATCAAAGAACATGTGAGACCCTAAGTACACTACAACCAAGGACTCAAGATTTCAAACAAAACAGACATGTTTGACCCAGTTGACCCGTTTGACCCATTGGTGACTTTATGTGTTGTAAACCATTCAAGTAATCATACACATATATCATACATAGTTAACATTCAAATAGATCATATGTATGTTATATTATCCAGGTGTATCACTTAGATCATAATACAACCAAGTATCATACAAGTCATGTGAATCTAGAACATTAACATATCCACTAGTTATAACACAATTAACATGTCACACAAAGATCAAACCACGCACCACATGCCATGTGAAGCCACTCACGACTTCACATCCTAAACCCTTCCAATCCTACTAAGTAGGGGCCTCAGATTCGCACGCGTGTACGATGTTCACAATCATATTCATTACATCCATCATACACCACATTAATCAATTTTCAGTCCCAAACATGATGTCCTACTACTAATCAACATCCAAATCATACATGATCATAAATGTCCAAATATCATTCATGATTACCCCATCATCAGATACAACCAAATTACCATGTTCTACCACATTAGAATTCATCCATGATCATACTAACATGCTCCTAACATCCCAAACATGTTCAAACTATCATTTTTCAGACTTTATGCAAATAAAGTTTCCCTTTTGGGAAAGTACATCCCAACATCTATCAACCACCCAATGTATTCATGAATTCATCATAATTATACCATCTCAAGCTCATAACAATATCTAGACATGATCAAAAATACCTAATCACCATAATCTAACAATCTTCATGAACAAAAGTTTCTACTTTTGGCAAGCTATGAACAACAACATCCATTCAAAGATTTCTAGCATTCATAACAACAATCTAGCATCTAATCAATGTATCCTAACATTCATACAACATATTAATAGCATCAATCTAGCATCTAATCATGAACACATCAATAGCATCAATCCATCACTAGATCATCATGTCATGAAAATAAAGTTACTATTATTAGTAACCTATGAACACCAACTTCAATTCACCAATTTCTTGCAAAATCAATGTATCCTAACATTCATACAACATATTAATCATCAAACATTCATCAAACAATCATCCATCATGCATAATCTCATCAATTTTCGAATTAGGGTTTGCCTATAATCAAAGTTCATGATCAATCCACTAAAAACGTACAATTCATGCATAATCAACGTTAAACAACATGTAATCAATCCAACTAACATACTAACATCATCAAACAACATCAAATTCGACTCCATGAAGACCCAAAGTCGCATTAGGGTTTGGCCCTCAACAAGAATCCACAAACACGAAAAATCTAACCTTTAAATGTGTTATAGCTTGCAATTGATGATTCCCACGAGTTGTATTGCTTGAAATCGATCAAAATCTTGGCTTGTAGGCTAGTTCTAGGTTGAGATCACAAGTGAAGAGGTGTGGGGTGATGGTTTGCGGCCGATTTGGGGTTTGGGGGGATTAGGGTTTGTTAATTTTGTTAAGTTTTAGTTTTAGGTAATTACACTTAACCCCCTTTATTTTATATTTTATAAAAACTATTCTTTTAAACACTTTTTGAAAGGTTTTAACTTAATAATACCAACATAATAAATCAACAATAATAATATTTACATTATTTCCACAAGTCACAAAATAGGCAATTTAAATATACGCGTTTCCACGTTATGCGATAAAATTCATCGTTAACGTTTAAATTGTGTAAACACATAAGCATAACGCAATAATCACATAATCAATTAGATTATCAATAATGTAACATTATTAATTATTATTAGGTCACCAACGTTAAACGACAACTAGTGTGTGTTTACGACACGTGTATGCAAGACTTAACGGAACTAACGGAGTTTGGTAACGGAAATTTACCGGATGTCACAATTTAAGTTCTTGAAACTTATAAAATACTTATACTTTATTCTAATATTTTTAAAAAAAACTTAATAATATAAGACCTTTATAATAAATCATATGAAAAAACAGAACCTTATAAAATAATTTTACACAATGTTAAGGTCATATTCAATTAAGCACCTTTATTTAATTTTAATTTTAAATAAATAATTATTTCTTTTCACATGTTATACTTAATTTCTATTAAATCAATAGTTTAAATTATTGAGACATTTTTTTATTCATAAACTTAATTAATTTATATTATCTTCATTAAACCAAAACGTAAACGATTCATTATTATCCCCAAATTCCAATTGAAACCCTAGTTTGCGTCTAATCGTTGATCTTATTATCAAACTTAATATTGGAATCTTTACATCTAGGTAACTTGTAAAAGAAATCATGGAACCATCTTATATTCTCATCATTATCTTAAGTGCAATTTATTGCACGTGAGTTTTCCATGTGAGTATTTCTATACCTCTTTTTCATATTTTCACACTTTGGGGTGAAACATGTTACTTTATAACCTTTGCACTTGTAAACGTTTGATTCTTATAAACTTATGGCAATTACTTGTGTGTTGTGGTTAGTTGAACTTTGTAACTACCATGTAATGTCGAATATATGTACAATCATTAACTATTGCTAGCCTAGCAAAGTCATAGATCTATGGGCCAGACAAGCCTGCTTGGTTGATCCAAGTACACTTAGCTAATCGTATATACTTTTAAACGTTTGAGACTTGTAAAACTTTGTCGAGGTTTGATTGTGCATTCTGTCTTACATCCCTAGTTTACTTTGTTCTCTAACTCACAACATGAATTGCCATCTTTTATATACTTATGTATTGCAAACTATGGAAATCTCACCAACATTATTATTGACCTATTATTTTTAACGTGTTTCAGGAAATACTCAAGCTTGATCGCCATTTTTTTGAAGTTGTTCACATCTAGGAATGGACCTAGTTAACTTAATGAATGAGCTTGTTATATTTCTTATATTGTGTTCATATTTGAGACTTATGCTTGTAATGTACCTTTCAAACTTATGAATAATATATTTGTATTTAAAAATAGCGTTATGTGGCTGTGAACGATCTTAACTCTCACTCCTTGACGTTTCTGCCGTCAAGGTTGGGGTGTGACACTTAAATCTTTGTTCATCAAAAGCTTTGGTGAATAAGTCAGCATATTATTCATTTGAGTCAACTTTTATTAGCTTAATCAGATTTTCTCATGAATATCTCTAATGAAATGGTACCTGATATCATATGCTTTGGCTTGGAGTGCTTCACCAGAGTTTCAGTAATGGGGATACCACTATTGTTATCAATATGGATAGGAGTATTCATAAAGTTGAATCCATAGTCTAACATCTGATTCTGAATCCATAGCAGTTGAGCACAGCATCTAGCAGCACTAATGTATTCAGCTTCAGCAGTTGATGCAGAGACACAAGATTGTTTCTTGCATTGCCATGAGATGATCCTTCCACCAAGAAATTTACATCCTCCTAATGTTGATTTCTTGTCAATGTTGCAGCCACCATAGTCACTCTCAGAGTATCCATAGAGATTGAAATCCTTGTTTCTGGGATACCAAAGACCTAGTTTAGGTGCCCCTTTGAGGTATCTAAGGATTCTCTTAACAATAGCTAGATGAGACACCTTTGGAGCAGCCTGATATCTTGCACAGAAGCAGGTAGCAAACATGATATTAGGTCTACTGGCTGTGACATACATCAGAGAACCAATAATTGCCCTATACTGATGTTGATCAGTATCCTCCCCTCAAGGTTAGGACAAAGAGTATCCTCCCCTCAAGGTTAGGACAAAGATTGTGGTTTCTAGGTATGGGTGTCTTTGCCAGCTTACAATCTTTCATCTCAAATCTTTCTAAGATGTCAGAGACATACTTAGATTAACTAACGAAAAGCCCTTTCTTCATTTGCTTTACCTAAATTTCAAGGAAAAATTCCATTTTTCCCGTGGAACTCATCTCGAACTTTTTCTTCATAATGCTTTCAAAGTCCTTACTCATTTGGTCATTTGAAGAACCAAATATGATATCATCAACATAGACTTGAACAAGCAAAATGTCATTTCCAGACTTTCTGATTTAGAGAGTCTTGTTAATGGTACCTCTAGTGTAGCCATTCTTTAGAAGAAACTGTGACAATGTCTCATACCACAGCCTAGGTGCTTGGTGCAGCCCATATAGAGCCTTATCCAATTTGCACACATAGTTGGGGTGTTGTGGGTCTTCCTGGAGATTGGCATACATATACTTCTATATCTATATCCCCATATAGAAAGGCACACTTGACATCAAGTTGGTAAATAGTAAAGTCCTTGGATGCAGCATAAGCAAGGAAGATCCTAACTGCCTCAAGTCTTGCAACAGGTGTAAAGACATCAGTATAATCAATTCCTTCCTCTTGTGTGTATCCTTGAACTACAAGTCTTGCTTTGTTCTTGATGATCAAGCCTCTATCATCTCTTTTTTTTCTAAAAACCCATTTAGTGCCTATAGGTACTTGACCAAATGGTAGCTGACATAATTTCCATACCTTCTGTCTCTTCAATTAAAGCAGCTCCTCTTGCATTGATTCAAGCCAGCTACTATCTTTCAAGGCATCTTCCACCTTCTTGGGTTCCATCTGAGATAAAAAGCATGAGTATAAACAGACATTCTCATGTTGAGTCTGACCTCTAGTTCTCACACCTTCAAAGACATCCCCTATGATGTTCTCAGTTGGATGAGTGTTATGAATCCTAAGATGAGGAATCACTTCTAGTTGCAAAGATAGATCCAGGTTGGACATATTCTGCTCAGGAATTGGAACACTCTGTCCAGCTGTTGTTTCAAAATCATTCGATGAGGACTGATTGAATGAGTGAGAAACATCATCAATGGTTGGCTGTGAAGTAGTATTAACAGTTCCCTGTTCCTTCAAAACATTACTTCCTTCTTCCTGGTGTTGTGATGGATCACCTGATGAGTTTTGAGGCTCAGCAAGTGATTCACTTGTTGAAGCTTCACTATTCCTTGATATGGTTAAGTTGTCAGACTTGTGAATGGTGGAAGCTTGATGTATTGCAGCACTTGGAGAATTTGGACAAGATCTGGGTAGCTCAAACAGTTGATCATCAGCATCAGCATCAGCATCATTTTGAGCACCTGTTCCAACTGAAACATTCTCACAAGATGATTTAGAATAGTTTGGAAACAATTCTAAATCAAAGATTGACAGGGCCATTCCCCCTAACACAAGGAGTGTGCTCATTAACAACTATATTGGATGACTCCTTAAATTGTTGATTCTTAATGTTGTGTACTTTATAAGATTTGGAGCTAGAAGAGTGTCCAACAAAGATGGCATCAAGAACGAAGTTCTTAAACTCAGTCCCTTGATCACTTCTAATTATTTTAACCTTGTGATCAATTTGATTTTTTATTTTAAGAATAAAAGATTTTAATGTTTCAGTAGTTTCATCTTTAGTTCTTAAAAATAATACCCATGTAAATCTTGTAAAATCATCAACTATCACAAGGTAGTATGATTTCCTTCCAATGCTCATTATACTTGTGGGACCAAAGAGATCCATGTGCAATAAGTTTAATGGAGTAGTGATAGAGTTAACACTTTTGGATTTGTGAGATGTCCTGTGTTGTTTCCCTTTCAGGCATGCAACACAGTTATCTTTACAGAAAAACTCCTTTTTAGGCAAACCATGTACCAAGTTATTTTTAACCAATTTATTCATTATCTTAAAATTTAAATGACACATACGTTTATGCCACAGTGTTGACTCATCACTATCAGCTTTGGAAAGAAAGCATGATACTTCACCCATTGGAGAAGCATTGTTCATATCCAGCTTGTACATATCCCCTTTCCTGGGAGATCTAAGAAGCACCAATTCCAAAGGAATTGTCATCCCTGGTTTGAGGATAATGCACTCATGTTCTGTGAAAAGCATCTTGTGCTTTTGATCACAGAATTGAGAAACAGTTAACAGATTGTGTTCAAGCTGTTTGACAAAGTGAACTTTGTCAACCTTTAACTTACCATTGGATATACTCCCTCTGCCAGAAATATATCCTTCAGCCTCACCTCCAAATTGGAAAGGACCTCCATCATAGTTCTGAAACTATTGAAGAGAGATGTGTTCCGTTTCATGTGCTTGGAGCATCCAATGTCTATAATCAAGAAATTGTTGTTCTTGTCATATGGATGTCCCTGCACATAAGATGAGATTGTTAGTTTTGTTTGGAAGCCCAAGCCTTGCTAGTCTTGGGTTCTTCCAAGGATAATGACATAATTGAACCAAAAGATATGCATGGGGGTTCAATAGATGTCTTTGAAGAAGAGATTTGGGTTGCAGCATCTTCCTTGATCTTCCAGTCCATCCTTTGGTTGATCTTGGAGGATGAGCTTGTTGAAGCTTTTGCAGCATGGCCTTCTTCCGAAGCTTCTTTCTTTTCGGAAGAAGCCTTCACCACCTTTTCTTCCGAAGCAGTCTTCTTCTAGGATGGTTTCAAGGGAGCTTTCATGTTCTTCCGAACCTTAGTAGCTTTTGCTTCCGAAGCCATTTTCCCTTCGGAAGAAAGAGTTTCTTCCGAAAGCAACCTTGCTTCGGAAACCAACTTTCCCTTCTTTATCACTTGAACCGTTTGAAAAGGTCCAAATGTGAAACCTTTCCTGACTCCTTCTTTCCTAACATTATTTGCATAATGTGTGCTTGTAGGATTGTAGTAACAATCTTTTGCCATATGGTTGTGCAGACCACACATTATGCATGCAATGTTAGTCTTTTAGGACTGTTGCTATTTCTTGGGCTTCTTCTCTTCATCAGCAACCTTTCCCTTCAACTTCTGATCCTTTGGTAGGACAGGTGTGCTGGTATTACACTTCTTTCCTGAATCAGAAGTACCTAACACTTGGAATCCAGCTAAGATAAAGACACCTTTATGCTTTGGGTCAATCTTCAGCTTGGACTCAGCCACTTTCTTGGCAGTTCTTCTAGCAGCTTTAGCTCTGCTTATTCTGGCCTTAGTGGTTAGGATTTGATCCTCACTGGGAGAGATGAGTACATTTACCTGTTCCTTCCCTGTGGTGGCCATTATTATTGCTTTATCCTTTAACTCTAGTGAGGAACGATCAATAGTTGGAACCTCTTGCTTCTCAATACCACATCTAGGTTGTCTAATAGACTCATAAGAGTGTGGTGGAGAAATTTCATTGGTTCCCAACCCTCCTTTGTTCTGATAACAGAGTTTGGAGTGGGAGGATGATGCAAGAATAGCTTGAAAGTTCTGCTCAGAAATAGCATGCTTCCTGGCCTGAGCCTTAGTAGTGACAAGCTGTGCTTGAGCCTCAGACAATTTGAATATCAGATCCTTGATTTGAGTCTTGTAGTTGGTGTGTTCGTGTTTTAAAAGAGACACAGTTTTCTCTAACTCCTCAATTTTCTTTTGGTAATCAGATTCAGCTCTCTTAAAATCAAATTTTAAAATATTTAAAGACTTAATATCAGATCTGATTTCCATATTGTAATCTTGATAACGTTTAACTTTAGCTATATAGGCTGGAGTATAGAGATGTTCATATACCTGGGCATCGTCTGCTCCGGCCATAAGAGCTTGAGCAGGAGTCACATTCTGTACCATGAAGCTCCAGTCAACTTCTTGAGCCATTGCAGCTGTTTCAGTTGACTTTTCAGTGGGCTTTGAGGTTGAGGGATGTGTGGAGGCCTGTGGGGTTCCCGGATTGGTCTTGGGAGCCTTGCATTCCCTTGCAAAGTGACCGAGTTGGTTATAGTTGTAACACTTTGCTTTGGTCTTGTCAAACCCAAACTTGCTGGTAGTTGGGTTTTGAGGGAAATGCCTTCTAGTTCTCTTAAAGAACTTCTTTGCTCTATAAGTTAAAAGAGCCATCTGTTGGACAATGTCCACATACTCTACATCGTTAGGATTAAAACACTCGAGATCATCAAAACAGTATTGAAAATCACCGGAGTGTCCACTTCCTGAGACAAAGGCACAACTTTCCTGAAAGGAATTGTGTTGAGCCTGTTGAGACCTTGGAATCTTAGGAAAAGTGATGTATGGTCAAGAAGAGCAGGATGTCTGCTGGTAGGTTAGGTAGTGCTGAGGTTGTGGGGGTATTGAGCCTTCAGCAACCATTAAAGCATTCCTAGCAGGAAGACTCATGGGTCTGCTTTTTTGGTGGCCCGTCTTACTCTCCATCTCTAGGAGATATCCATCAAGGATGCCATAGAGTTCAGTCATAGTAAGAGTGTTCAAGTTTTCTGTTCTCTTGATAGAGACACCATAGAATATCCACTCGTTTGGAAGAGCACTCATGAACTTTCTAGTAAGATCTCTAAGTTTGGGAGTGATCTTCACAAACTGAAGAGAGGAGATAAGATCCATGTACATGAAGTACTGTTGGTTGAGGGTCTCTCCAGCAATATGAGTGAAGTTCTTGAATTGCTGCTTTAGTGAGTCCTTAAAGTCGTTGGAGTTTGCATACATCTGAGCAAGTGCATCAAACAATTCTTTGGCAGTCTTGCAATGCTCGAATCCCACCATAATGGAGTTTGGTATTGCAGTCATAAGAATGGTCATAGCATTGTTGTCGATGTCCATCTTCTTTCGGTCTTCGTCAGAATAATCTTCACAGCCTTTTCTATCATGGCACCGTTTCCACCAGGTGATGCCACCTTTGACATATACGGGTCGTTGACAATGGAGTACCACATTTTGTTGTCTTAGTTTCTAATGAAGCCTTCCATTCTTCTGCTCCAAGACATGAAATTTTCAAGAGTAATGATGGGAGCCTTTGTCATAGTTCCCATCTCTACTTCGGATTTGTTAAGGGCCATTTTGAGTGAGTGAGTTGTAGGGAGGAATGAAACACAGGTTGATTTGGATGGTTAGATCACGCAATCAAGAGCCTAAAGAGCTTTGATACCAATTGCATGATTGGTTAAAGTCACTTAACACTTAGTTTTTTTCTCAAACTCACTTGAACAACACTCTGATACAGTCAATAAAAGTTGATCACAATATAGTAAGTAATAAGAAACACAAGAAGTAATTTTCAAGGTACTTTTATATATTTCTTCTCAACTTAAATATTACAAGACTCTTACAAGCAGTATGGAATGAGTTACAATGAAAACCTATATATAATACTACCTACAGCCAAATATACTTTGAAACCAGCTGGGATACTATAACTAAAACCTATACTACAAGACTATAGTTTAAGGTATCTCAGATAAAGTTTTATCTGAGATATGGTAGTCAGGACATGTCCCTGACTTACCTTTTGTCACCAACTAAAGTTAGTAACATGTACTATCATAAAAGGTGAACAGTGGAATAAAGTATGGTCAACTACATGGCTCTTTAGGAAGAGGCCATACAGTATCAGAGGACTGCAACGAAGTGTCAGAGACCATACTTGTGCCCACTATTTCATAGCAGTGTCTTCTGAAGGTTAAATGGCTTCTGAAGAACAAGTACTTCCGAAGCCACTTATACTTCGGAAGAGACTGCTTCTTCTAAGGCTTGGGAACTTCTTCTTTTCTTCATACTTCGGAAGTAGTCTTCTGATTTTTCTTCTAAGATTTGATCTTCGAAAGCATGCTCTTGACTTCGGAAGTAGAGTTTTGTCTTCGGAAGTTGATCTTTTACTTTGTCTTCAGAAGAACTCTACAACCTTCAGAAGTTGCATGCTAAGCTTCAGAAGCCTTTGCATGTAGCACCAAAATTATCCAAGTGATTTGTTTTTTGTTGCACCAGCCTTCTTCTTGATCCAACAACATGCGTACCTATAAGCAGATACTCACCTCAAGGGTTCCCAGGTAAGGTAAACAGATCCATCGGTTGATTTGGATTTATATGAATACCTTGCCTAGACAGTATACCTCAAGATACATGCATCTCACTCTTCCAGCATTACATGTTTTCAGTCATGTGACACAAACTTTGGCGAGGTTTGAAAACCATGGATAACAATTCAAACTCCAAATTTGAAAACCATTAGATTTAGGAGCAATGCTAAAATATGATTCAAGAATCATGTGTGCATAGATAAGAATCAAAGTATAAGGATATATCATGTAAAGCATATAATCACATAATTATGTTTAAGCATATAAGGCACATAAGATCTTATCTAAGCATAATAAAATACATGAGAGGACTCATGTGTGAGGTACTTAGTTATAGTCTATGTCATTCCATTTCCAATAACCTAGTTTCCTATAACCATGGCTCTGATACCAATCTGTCACACCCCCACTGACGGCGGAATCATCGGGGCGGACGAATTTGAATCGATTGCTCATAGCACATGGTAATATATACGTTGAAATAATATTAAATGTCATTTTCATTGAATATTACTAATCAATCAATACAATACAATCAATTAATAACATAATGAAATTTATCTTTACCTTTGACTAAGTCCAAATCCTAAGTGTGCATTTAGAAGTCCACTAATCTTCATTCCAGAAATCATGTGAAAAAGTAACAAGTCAGCTAATGAATTAGCCGATGAGTAAACATAGGTTTGGTACATATATAGATTGATTAAAATGATTGTAAACAATTCAATTCACATGGCAATGTCAAGACTTATAATGCAATAGTGTATCATAAAAGACAAACCAACACATTCAACCTAATGACTGACTTGACTTAGTCCGCAGATGAAGCCTTATAGAATGAATGATTCCAGTTCCAATCACCACGCGACTAAATAAATGGGGTGGGTTTGTCAAACCAATAAATCTATCATTGTTACCATGGTTTCATGAATTAATGATTATGTTATCATCAAGTTTATCTAACTATGAACACATAATTGCTAGTGATAACATAGCATGTATTGAATTGAATTTAGAATGAAATAGAATAACAATGAATATCAATGATTGAATATGAAATCACATAATTTTCCCATAATATAAATACATGAAAAGGGCAATGAATACTCACATGGTAATAAACGGATTTGAATAATATGAAAGATTAGACTTCAACGGTTTCCTCGCGGATTTATCCTAAGAAATAGTGTTCTTAGATATAATGATTGAAAATGGATATGAATTAGGGTTCCAATTGGGATTTGGGGGTTTCTACTAATTAACCTAAATAGTGTAATAAAAAAAATTGTTCGGATAATTGAAAATAATAACTCTTTAGCAAATTTGAATAATCAAGTATTACTTAAATACCTAATTTACAACATTTGGTTAAATAATAACTAGGTGTTAAAGTGTGATAAAGAAATAATTTAATAATTAATTAAATAATGATTTGATCAAAATAATCAATTGAATAATTAATTATTTAGATAAAATATTGATTTAAACGATTTGAAACAATTTAGGTTTAGCTCAAAATGATTAATATAAAATATAAAACTTATAAATAAGTTTTGTTAACCATTTAAATCCTTAAAATTAAATAAGAAAATAAGTATCAATTGACAAAACAATTTTTATATTAATATTATAATTTAATAATAATCTAAAATCTATTTTTGATTAAAACACTGTTTTAAAAAGATATGCAGGTGCCTAGGTTCGGACCTGGGTTGCCCGTGCATAAGCCGGTTGTGTTACCATTAGGCCAAGGCCCCGAATCTGATTTAGTTTGGTTTTTATTAACAAAAACATTATCTTAACGAAAACCCCCAAATTGCAATGAACCCTAGAATCGATTTGGTTTAAATTAAATCCCAAATCAATATTGTTAATCAACAACAGTTTAGGGCTTTTAATCCCCATGTAAAACCGAGTACATAAATGGGATTAATTACCTGGATTTAAACTTATTTTGATAGAACCCAGAGCAAGAACATCTGCGATAGGATGAGGTGATCAATTATCGTGTGTGTGTGTTTAGATTGGAATTGAGTTTACAAAAGGTTTGAAGGAACCGATTATGGGTTTACCCTCATTTATATACATTGAATTCGATATGTTACGAGCCCAATGAGTACGGATTTGATTTGGCCGTTTCTACTCGAATTGATGAGTAATTAGACTGTCATGAGTGAAATTGATTGTGTGTTTGAATCAAAATTGATTTGTGTAGCGTTTCTAGTTGATCAATTAGTTTGATTCGGTCGGGTTCGAATTGTAACCAATTTTTTTATTTAGTTTCGGTTTCAAGATGGAAGAGGGTGATAACAACTTTGATTTTCGAATTGAAACGAAAGAAAGGTTCGAAACCGGTTTTCGAATTGAGTGTGGCGGTTTGGTTAGGTTTTAATCGGTTGGTTTTGGTTAATTAGGTGGCCGCCGGAGTTGGTCGGAAATTGGCCGGAGGGGATGCTACCGACAGGGAGGGGGTTGAATTCAAATAAATTTTACACTTTTAGTCCCTCATGTTTAAATTGTTTATTATTTTATGTAAAAAACTTTTAATTAAGTTTCGGAAATTACAAAATAAACCCTGGACTTATAAAACTAATTTGAATAATTTATCAAATAATTATTTCTAAATATTTATAGAAAAACTTCACAATATAAATATTTATTATAACTTTATAACTAAAACTCATAATTAGTAATAAACTCTATAACTTTTTGTAAAACATTAAATTAACTTCTTGGAAATTAAATAACTTAAGTTTCATAAAATTATTTATGAGACATTCTAAGATTATGAAGAGAATACACTAATAAGAATTAAAATGACATAATTATTGTATTCGAAACATTAAATAAATTAAATAACCTCAAAATGAATTTGGTTTCCAATATTGACTCTAATGGATTGGGGTTTGGGTTTTAGTTTCAAAATGGGCAGATATAAAACCCTAGTCAGACCCCATCCCAGATTCCTTTATAAAATTCATATATGTTGGACAAACTAAAATCAACACCAATAAAAGAAAGCAGATTGAATTGATGATAAACAGAGACAATTGATTCCAGATGCTGGATAATAGGCTAGACAATTAAGAAATCAAGACGAAAGAAGGGAAGGGTTGGACCAAAGATAGAGAGGAACAAACACAAATAAAAACGAAGCAAATGTAACTTATTAGGGTTCAACTTTTAGCATTTAGCTTTTACGATTTACCAATTTTGTTTTCATGGTTTAGTTTTTAGTCCATACCATATAGCTTTAAAGTTTAGCTTTTAGCTTCTTTTTTATTATTCGAAATACATGACAGAAATGTATTCTCGTGTTCCCAAAAGTTAAATTTAATGTGTGTATCCACATATATATGTGTGTGTATGTATAAAATGGTTTAAAAGTTAAATTTCAAATACCGAGGGTGGCATGGTATGGTGGCGGCTAGGTGGGATGATGGCGCCGGACCCTAGAGACGAGGAGGGGGTAAGGTGTAAAGGTAGGATGGATTTGAATATAATATTATAATAGTTTAGGGGTAAAATTATCATTTTATTAATTTTAATGGAATAAATTAATGATCGTTTGGCCCATGGACGAAACGTGTTACGTTATTCCAAACCTTAAGACTATACTTTTAAATTTTCAATCTGGGGGACGAAAGATGAAATTTAAGCAAATGTTAGGGACGATCCGTGTACTTTACTTTAAAATTATATTAGTTTATTACATGATGGTCCCAATTTTTGAAAAATTACAGGTTTGATTCCAACTGTAAAAAAACTTATGTTAATGTACATATGTGGGATTAACTTATGTTAAGTTTTTTAGTTAAATGAATATAAAAAGACATTTAGTTAATAGCATATATACACACATATATATAAATGCATATAATTAATATACATATGTGGGACCCACATTCTTTTAATTAATAGCATATATATATATATACACACACACACACACATATATATATATATATATATATAACCTTCACAACATACACACACCACAATATAAACTCGTCAGCAACCACCACCGTCTGGTCGAAAACCCACCACCACCATCACCTTTCTCTGTAGGCTGCCCGCCATCACCAACATATATATACGGTTATACCATCACTTAACAAACACCATTGCAGCTACCACCCCCACCGCCTTCGGAACACCATGATCAAACGTAGGACCATTATCACTCAAACAAACCCAGATCAAATAATAGAACAACACAAGCCATCTCAATCTCTGTCATACATGCACCTTATGTAATTAATAGCCGTGTAATTAACCTATTCTTTTACTTCCAATCATAACCCATCATCAAAGCACACACTCAACCCCGGAGAAGAAATTGTGACCATAAATTTTCTTCATGGATATTCTCTACATCGGTTCCTTCTATAGCAGTTCACGGATCAAATCTCTCAACAGCGTCGATTCTCTGGAGAGCTCTAGCGCCATCATCATCCACCTTAATTAAACACCCCAAATCGTGAATAACACCCACAATCGACGACCACAACATTAGTGAGGTTTCATCTTATTTAGATCCAATGGTGGTCAGGGTGGAATAGGTTGCCATGGTGGTGGTGGAGTTGGTTTAGGGTGGCGATAATGGTGGTGGGATGAAGATGGTAGGAGCAAGTAGATTAGATGAGTTGGACGATAGTTACAGTGGTGGTGGGTGTGGAGGTTGTTGGCGATGGTGGTCTGGTGTAAGGCCCCGTTCCCGAGACGCTTATAGTTGGCCAATCATTACACATAAAACATATATTTACATCAACTTAAATAAACATTACAATGAAAACATTAAAAACGACATTTCATTTCATTATAAAAGCTTTTGCAAAATAATACATCGTTATCACATTACAAAATACTTGTTGCATTACATCACAAAAGCATTATAAATATGAATGCCATCCAAAAAGATCCAAGTAGTCGCCCCGTGCCATCCTCAACAACCTTCACCTGCCAACTGGAAACACATAAAAGTCAGCATTGCTGAGTGAGTTCTAGTTTTAAAATAAAACATACTTTACTTTCGTTAAAACCGTTTTTTACGTTCATTCAAATCATAGTATACCGTCTTACATGATAACAAATCATACATACACATAGATAATAACATTATTATCTTCTATATTGTTCATCACTTTCTTTCTTTATCCCTGTAACTCTTTCCAGATCATTGTCATCAGCTATACCCTAAACGTATGCACACAGCGGGTACTGGGCCGATGATCATAAATTTCAAACCCCCGCTAAGAGCAGAATCATGAGGATGTAATGAGACGGGATCGTCATAAGACATGGTAAGTGAATAGAGATGCAATATAATAAACGTTGATTCCAAGTATGTAAATTGTATGTACGTTGTATAGCATAGAAAATGGGTGAGCATACTTTTCCCCCAAGTTTGTAAATGACTGAAAAGTTGTATAAGCATAAAAATGGGCCACGAAACTCACTTGTTAGGTGGTAAGTATGTATGATCAAAGTTTCCCAAGTGTAGTATGTAATGAATGTGTCACACCCTCAAAATCCACTTGCGGAGTTTTACCGCGAGGCGTGTGAACAAACCAGGATCACAGTCAATAGTTACTCAGAACGACTCTAAATGCCATAATTTAAACAAAATCAACCAAAATACAAACTTTAAACAATGCGGAAGCGTTTTGAAAACAACTCAAGTCAATAAAGTATAACTATGGCAAAACAAGTGCCAACCCAAAAGAGTAAACCATAATTGTTAAAATGTTAAATTGTCTTGAGGAATCGTGTCTTAAAATACAGTGAACCATGCAGTGCTCCTATGACAAGCAAGCTAAGGACCTGAGAAAAGCATACTAAAAAGTCAACACATAGGTTGGTGAGTTCAAGAGTTTGAGTTCAATAAACATATAAATAGTTGTGATATATATAAGCAGTGTATGGTAATAGATAGCTAGTCTATTATCAGTAAATATTAATACATAGTGATTTCGCAATTGAAGCTGACTGTGATAGTTGTTGCCTCCTGTCACGACTTACCATGTCGTGACAATGTTCAATAGGACAAATTGCACCGGTTGACCTCGAGTCACACAGGTGGGGCTCATCAGACCCAGTAGTACTACCCAAGTTTCCCCGCTATCAAATATTAACAATTCAAAAGTGTGAGGACTTTTCCCATGGTAAACAACACTATATTAATATTATACACAACTTAAATATTAAAAGCGTTCGTATAAATACCAGTATGCTATCTCCCCCAAAAGAGATTAAATAAAGAGTGGGGCATGAACTCACCTGATGTACGCAAAGAGTACTTAGGGTTTATTTGAGAAACGAGAGGATAGCCAACCTTCAAAGGTTACCTAGATCATGTGAGTACATAAGTATGTGTAAATGAAAGACATGTGGAACCCTAATCATACCAAAACCAAAGACTCAAGCTTCCAGAAAAATAGACACGTTTGACCTAGTTGACCCGTTTGACCCGTTGGTGACATTATGAGTTATAATTCAAATAAAGCCAATGAGCACATACAACATACATGATTAACATTCAAATAGTATCATACGTATGCTATATCAACCAGGTGTATCACTTAGATCATCATACAATCAAGTACTATACAAGTCATGCGAATCTAGAACATTAACATATCCACTAGTTATAATACAACTAACATGTCACACAAAGTTCAACCATTCATCACATGCCATGTGAAGCCACTCACGACTTCACATCCTAAACCCTGCCAATCCTACTAAGTAGGGGCCTCAAATCCGCACGCATGTATAATGATCATAACCATATTCTTTAAGCATATGCATTGCATTCACAACATCACAACAATCAATTACCAGTCCCAAGCATGATGTCCTACTACTACACAACATCCAAACCATACATGATCACAAATGTCCAAATATCATTCATGATTATCTCAACATCACAAACAACCAAGTTATCATATCTTACCACATTAGAATTCATCCATGATCATACTAACATGCTCCTAACATCCCAGATAGGTTCCAACTACCATCTATCACATTTTACATGAATAAAGTTTCCCTTTTGGGAAAGCATATCCCAAAATCTATCAATTACCTAATATGCTCATGGATTCATCAATAACATACCAATTCAAACTCATATCATCATCTAACATGATCAACCACATTCAAACATCATAACCCATCAATTCATATCTTAAAAAGTTACTATCTTAGTAATGTATGAACTATAACATATTTTCTTGAATTTCCAATGATCACAACAACAATCTAACATCTAATTATCACCATGAACACATCCATAACATCATAACATCCATAGTTCAACATTTCATGCAAATAAAGTTACTATTATTAGTAACCTATGAACATCAACCCTAAATCATCAATTTCTTGCAAGATTCATGATTCCTAACATTCATACAACTTATTAATCACCACACACTCATCAAACAATCATCATTCACCCATAATCATGCCCAAATCGAATTAGGGTTTGACTAGAATCAAAACCCATGATTAAACCACTAACAACATGTAATTCATCCATGATCGACGTTAACTAACATGTATTCAACATAACTAACATATAAACATCACCAACAACATCCAATTCGATCCCATGAGGTCAATTTCACTTCCAAGGTTCGGCCATAACAAACACCCACAAAAACATGAAAAATCTAACCTTTAAACGTGTGATTGCTTGAAATTGATGCTTCCTATGTGTTATATGTCTTGTAATCGAACTAAAATCACATGAAATTGCTTGATCAAGGTCGAATTTCGAAGATGGAGAGGGAGAGGAGTTGAGGTCGCGGCCGAAAATGGGTGTGGTGGATTAGGGTTTTGTTTTGTTTAGTTTAATTTACCTAATTACCCTTTTAACCCTTGTAATTTGTATTTTATAAAAATTAATCTTTAAACTCTTTGTAAAGTGTTTTTAACTTCATAATATAAAGATATAAACTTATGAAAATCATTATATATCTTATCTTTATAAAAACACAAGACAAACGAATAAATAGGCACGTTTCCGCGTTACGCGATAAATTTTCTAATTAACCTTTTAAAAATGTGTAAACACATAAACATAACCCAATATTCACATAGTCATTTAGATTCACACCAAATTAAAATTATTCATTATTATTAGGTCACCAACGTTAAACGACAACTAGTGTGTGCTCACGACACGTGTACACAAGACTTAACGGAACTAACGGAGTTTGGTAACGGAAATTTACCGGATGTCACATTATCCCCATGTTGAAAGAATTTTCGTCCCGAAAATTGTGTTACATGGTGAGAGTGTTCCATCACTGGTCTACTGCATTGGCACACAGAAATCGAAATCGAGTGAGTTTTGGAGGAGTTGTCACATCATCCCCATGTTGAAAGAAATTTCGTCCCGAAATTTTAAATCAATACCTTCGTCTGCTGGCATCGTCCCTTCGAATAGTTGAGGGTACTTAAGCTTCATTTGATCTTCCCATTCCCATGTGAATTCCGGTCCACGTCGCGAATTCCAACGGATTTTAACAATAGGTATCTTGCTTTGCTTAAGTGTTTTCACCTCACGGTCCATCACCTCCACTGGTTCCTCAATAAAACGCAATTGTTCATCCACTTGAATTTCTTCTAGTGGTACGACCGTCGTTTCATCAGTTATGCACTTCTTCAAGTTTGACACGTGAAATACATCATGAATTCCACTTAGCGAATCAGGTAGGGCTAATCGATAGGCTACTGGACCTATTCTTTCCACTATCTCAAATGGTCCAACGTACCTCGGATTTAGTTTCCCCCGTTTACCAAACCGAACTACGCCTTTCCATGGTGAGACTTTCAACAAAACCTTGTCACCAACCTGAAACTCTAAAGGTTTCCGTCTCTTGTCAGCATAACTCTTTTGCCTGTCCCGCGCTGCAGCCATACGGTTCCGTATCTGTATAATTTTCTCAGTCGTCTCATGAATTAACTCGGGACCTGTTATCTGACTATCACCAATTTCTGCCCAGCAAATAGGTGATCGACATTTCCTCCCATACAACGCCTCGAAAGGTGCTGCCTGTATACTAGTGTGATAACTGTTGTTATAAGAAAATTCCACCAATGGCAGGTGAATTTCCCAGTTATTCCCGAAGTCAATCACACAAGCACGTAGCATATCCTCCAACGTCTGTATAGTACGCTCACTCTGACCATCCGTCTGTGGATGATATGCAGTAATCATATCCAAACGTGTACCCAAAGATTTCTGCAATGATTGCCAGAAATGTGACGTGAAACGAGCGTCACGGTCAGAGATAATTAAGATCGGTACCCCATGTCTCGAAACGATCTCCTTGAGGTACAGGCGAGTTAACTTCTCCATCTTATCGGTTTCCTTTATTGCAAGGAAATGAGCAGACTTTGTCAATCGATCCACAATAACCCATATCGTGTCACAACCAGTACTAGTCCGGGGTAGCTTAGTAATAAAATCCATGGAGATTTGTTCCCATTTCCACATTGGAATCTCGGGTTGTTGTAATAGTCCGGATGGTTTTTGATATTCCACTTTTACCTTTGAGCAGGTCAAACACTTGCTCACGTACATAGCTACATCCGCTTTCATGTTAGGCCACCAATAGTGAGCCTTTAGGTCATGATACATCTTGTCGGATCCAGGATGTATAGAATACTTAGATTTGTGTGCCTCGCTCATAACTAAATCTCTCAGATTTCCATGAACAGGCACCCAAAGTCTATCCATGAAATACCGAATTCCATCCTCTTTCACCACTAGCTGCTTATCCATTCCCCTTAACAATTCAGAACCAATATTTTCCACCTTTAAAGCTTCTATTTGTGCCTCCTTAACTTGTTCGGGCAGTTGGGTACTGATAGTAAGCTGTAAAGCTCGCACTCGTCGGGGTTTAGCTGTTTCCTTCCTGCTTAAAGCATCGGCAACTACGTTCGCCTTTCCCGGATGATACTTAATTGCGCAATCTTAATCATTTAGTAGTCCCACCCAACGTCGCTGCCTCATATTCAACTCTTTTTGCTCAAAGATATGTTGAAGACTCTTGTGATCGGTGTAGATAGTGCACTTGGTACCGTACAAATAATGTCTCCAGATCTTTAAGGCAAAAACTACTACTGCACCCAATTCTAAGTCATGGGTAGTATAGTTCTTCTCATGAACCTTTAGTTGTCTCGAGGTGTAAGCTATCACCTTGTCTCGTTGCATCAAGACACAACCCAATCCTTGAATGGATGCATCGCAATACACCACAAAGTCATCTGTTCCTTCTGGTAATGCTAATATCGGGGCAGTACAGAGTTTTTGTTTTAATAATTGGAAAGCTGATTCTTGACTCTCAGTCCATTTATATGTCGTTCCTTTGTCAGTCAAGGCTGTGAGAGGTTGTGTGATCTTAGAAAATCCTTCTATGAATCGGCAGTAATATCCTGCTAATCCTAGAAATTGTCTTATCTCGCTTGGTGTTTTGGGTGTGGTCCAATTCTTTATCGCCTCAATTTTGGCAGGATCAACGTGTATTCCTTTCTCATTAACAATATGACCTAGGAATTGTACCTCTCTTATCCAAAAGTCACACTTTGAGAATTTAGCATACAACTGCTCATTTTTCAACAGTTCCAAGATCATTCGTAAGTGCTCTTCATGCTCCTCCTTGGTCCTAGAGTATATCAGTATATCATCGATGAATACAATGACAAACTGATCCAGATAAGGTTTGCACACGCAGTTCATGAGGTCCATGAACACAGCAGGTGCATTAGTCAACCCAAAAGGCATGACCAAGAACTCATAATGACCATAACGAGTACGAAATGCAGTCTTGGGAATGTCTTCTTCTCGAACTCTGAGTTGATGATAACCAGATCTCAAGTCAATCTTCGAGTATAGCTTGATCCTTGAAGCTGATCGAACAAGTCGTCGATACGAGGTAAAGGGTCGGTTCTTGACTGTTACTATGTTTAACTCTCGATAATCGATGCACATCCGAATGCGCCATCCTTCTTCTTAACAAAGAGTACAGGAGCTCCCCAAGGTGATGTACTAGGTTGAATAAAGCCTTTATCCAAAAGCTCCTGAAGTTGTGACGACAACTCCTGTAGTTCGTTTGGTGCTAATCGATAAGGTGCCCTAGCAATCGGAGCTGCGCCGGAGTCAACTCAATCTGGAATTCCACTTGGCGATGCGGTGGTAATCCAGGAAGATCTTCTGGGAACACCTCCGGAAAGTCGCGTACTACGGAATATCCTCCATTCTCTTTTCTTCCTTTTTCTTATCGGTTACAAGTGCTAGGATAGCCACGCGGCCCTTTCGTAACAACTTTTGAGCTTTCATATACGAGATGATGCCTATCACAGCACCACTCCTATCACCTTGACGGTAAGAACTTGATCACCAACCGGGATCCGTATAATCTTCTCGTGACATATGACTTCCGCTTGCTTGCTAGAGAGCCAATCCATGCCTATCACAACATCAAAACTCCCTAGCCTAATAGGCATGAGATCTATAATGAAAGTATGACCAGCAAGTTCTATCCTACAGTCTTTAAGGATATGCGTTACATGGATTTGTTACCGTCGGCTAATTCCACAGTGTATTTAGATTCTAAAGCAGAGGGTATATCACTTAAAAGACTACAGAACTTTAAGGACACAAAACTCCTATCGGCTCCAGTATCAAATAGTACCGTAGCAAACAACCATTAACAGGGAATCTACCAGTAACAGTTGTGGGATCATTTAGAGCCTCACCTGAGCCAATGACGAAGGCTCTCCCTTTGGCTCCATCTTTATTGCGCCATTTCCAGTGCCATTCCACCATTGTTGTTATTATTACCATTGTTGTTGTTGTTACCATGGTTGTTGGTGTTGTTGTTGTTGTTATTGCCATTTCCGTTCCTCCTTAGTTGTGGGCAGTTTCGCTTGTAATGCCCTTCTTTCCCACATTCAAAGCAACCCTTGGGAGTTTCTTGAGATTGTTGTGGCCTCCTCATTAGTTCACCACGACAATCCTTCGCAACGTGTCCAATTTTTCCACAACGTTGACACTTGAAGCTATCACACCGTCCCACATGGTGGTAGTTACACCGTGGGCATTTGGGATGTCTGCCACCGTAACCGTTGGGTCCTTGGTTATTTGGGGCAGTTTGGTTGAAATTGCGGTTATTATCGAACCGCCGCTGCTGCTGCTGAACTAGCTGTTGCTGCTGTTGGGATTGTTGTTGACCGCCAGACGATGATGATGATGATTTGTTATTGCTGTTGCTGGAGCATCCCACATCCTTTTGTTATCGGGCACGCTCACCACAGCGCCCCGTTTGGGTAACCGCCCTTGCTCTACCACCTGATCAGTAAGTTTATGGGCAATTTGGATGGCCTGCTGAATCGTAGTCGGGTTAGAAGCTGTTACCATACTTTGGATTTCAGGCACCAATCCTCGTATGTAGTGCTCGATTCTCTTATGTGTCTCATTAACCATTCCTGGACATAATGTAGCCAACTCATGAGTACGGTCGTGTAAGCCTCAATTTCTGAACCCTTCATCTTGAGCTGCCAGAATTCCATCTCCAACTTTTGCACCTCGTTTCGAGGACAGTACTCCTCGATCATCATATCCTTGAACTCATTCCAGGGGAGTCCATTTGCCATCGCTTGTCCAAGCATCTGGACTTGCGCGTTCCACCAAGACAGAGCTGCACCCTCCAAAGTCCCGGTGGCATACTTTACTTGATCCGCTGGTGGACAGTTACATTTGGAGAAAACGGACTCAGTCTTCTCGAACCAGCGTACTAGCCCTACAGCACCCTCTGTACCGCTGTAGGTGTGTAGTTTACAGTCCATGAAGGACGTACGTACACACTAGTGGTCCTATTTTAACACAACACATATTAATCAACATCCCCTACAGTTATAAAGGATATCAGATTTGTTTTTCTGTCATTGTTTACCTGCTGGCTGACCCGCGTGGGCAGCAGCCACTGCCGCCTGAACATGCTCATTAATTAGAGCAGCCAATTCTGCGGGAGTCATGTTAATAGCACCACCACCCTGTTCTCCGGTGCCACGTCCACGTCCGCGTCCACGACCACGTCCACGTCCACGTCCACGAGCGTCCATTCTTTTCACTTTATATTCACAATACAATAATAGTAACATCATACACATTTAACTCATTGAAGCGTAGTAAACAGTAAATGAAAGAAATAACGTATCATCACAACCACAACATTCATAACAAAAATAATATCAAAGTAAATAAATTGCAATAAGTCACAATGTATTTAGCAATGTCAAAATTGAAGTTTTGTCGTTCGTGTGGGGAAACAACCCTTCCCACATAGGTTTCAAAAGAAAACACTACGTAGTCTAAGTCATATAAGGAAGTCAATCGACAATGTCTGACCCATCACTATCATCCTCCATCTCCTCTGTTCCTCTTCCTCGGGTCCCTCCTTGGGATCCTCCTCATCCTCAGAGTCTGCGGCAGGAGCAGGAGCTATAGCAATCTGAAGTGCTGCTAGTTGAGCTTCTAAAATGGCAATCCTATTATCGGTTATGGCGTCCCGCTGTTCACGAGCAGTCACGCGTCCTTGGAGTGCCATAACACCATCTTGCATATGGTGACAACCGTTCAGCGTCTTCCCGTGTTCTTCCTTGAGTTCATCCAATTCATGTCTCAGGTTGTACACCTCTTGCTGTAGTGTACAGACATCACCCGTGAGTCGTCTTACACGATGTTGTTCAGTATCCAGTGCAGCCATTAGTGCAGCAATCAGTTGCTCTTTGGACTGCGCCGTTCGTGGGAGTAAAAGCATGGGTTGATTGGCATTGTTCCTAGTCCTTGGCTTTAGGACAGGTACGCGCTCCCTAAACATGATGTGGTCAACAAACCTAGGATAAGAACGCCAGTCTCGCGGAGGGTCACGCTTCATCAATGCGAATGGTTGATCCCAGTCAATCTCCTCTCGGTGATAAGACAGTCGGGGCCAATCGAATCCATCATCAGGTACAGGTGCGGGAGGTGGGGATTCAGAACGTGTAGGTGATTCGGGTCGTTTACTCGGAGCTCTTGAAGATGATGCCATGCTGCAGAGAGTGTGATGTGTATGCCAATGAGTATACAGTAAATGGGAGTAAGGCACAGGTAACTAATTAACTGTGTGCGGTTATAGTCTAGTGTGTATGCAACCAAGTTCCCTATAACCAATGGCTCTGATACCAATCTGTCACACCCTCAAAATCCACTTGCGGAGTTTTACCGCGAGGCGTGTGAACAAACCAGGATCACAGTCAATAGTTACTCAGAACGACTCTAAATGCCATATTTAAACAAAATCAACCAAAATACAAACTTTAAACAATGCGGAAGCGTTTTGAAAACAACTCAAGTCAATAAAGTATAACTATGGCAAAACAAGTGCCAACCCAAAAGAGTAAACCATAATTGTTAAAATGTTAAATTGTCTTGAGGAATCGTGTCTTAAAATGCAGTGAACCATGCAGTGCTCCTATGGCAAGCAAGCTAAGGACCTGAGAAAAGCATACTAAAAAGTCAACACATAGGTTGGTGAGTTCAAGAGTTTGAGTTCAATAAACATATAAATAGTTGTGATATATATAAGCAGTGTATGGTAATAGATAGCTAGTCTATTATCAGTAAATATTAATACATAGTGATTTCGCAATTGAAGCTGACTGTGATAGTTGTTGCCTCCTGTCACGACTTACCATGTCGTGACAATGTTCAATAGGACAATTGCACCCGGTTGACCTCGAGTCACACAGGTGGGGCTCGTCAGACCCAGTAGTACTACCCAAGTTTCCCCGCTATCAAATATTAACAATTCAAATGTGAGGACTTTTCCCATGGTAAACAACACTATATTAATATTATACACACTTAAATATTTAAAAGCGTTCGTATAAATACCAGTATGCTATCTCCCCCAAAAGAGATTAAATAAAGAGTGGGGCATGAACTCACCTGATGTATGCAAAGAGTACTTAGGGTTTATTTGAGAAACGAGAGGATAGCCAACCTTCAAAGGTTACCTAAATCATGTGAGTACATAAGTATGTATAAATGAAAGACATGTGGAACCCTAATCATACCAAAACCAAAGACTCAAGCTTCCAGAAAAATAGACACGTTTGACCTAGTTGACCCGTTTGACCCGTTGGTGACATTATGAGTTATAATTCAAATAAAGCCAATGAGCACATACAACATACATGATTAACATTCAAATAGTATCATACTTATGCTATATCAACCAGGTGTATCACTTAGATCATCATACAATCAAGTACTATACAAGTCATGCGAATCTAGAACATTAACATATCCACTAGTTATAATACAACTAACATGTCACACAAAGTTCAACCATTCATCACATGCCATGTGAAGCCACTCACGACTTCACATCCTAAACCCTGCCAATCCTACTAAGTAGGGGCCTCAAATCTGCACGCATGTATAATGATCATAACCATATTCTTTAAGCATATGCATTGCATTCACAACATCACAACAATCAATTACCAGTCCCAAGCATGATGTCCTACTACTACACAACATCCAAACCATACATGATCACAAATGTCCAAATATCATTCATGATTATCTCAACATCACAAACAACAAGTTATCATATCTTACCACATTAGAATTCATCCATGATCATACTAACATGCTCCTAACATCCCAGATAGGTTCCAACTACCATCTATCACATTTTACATGAATAAAGTTTCCCTTTTGGGAAAGCATATCTCAAAATCTATCAATTACCCAATATGCTCATGGATTCATCAATAACATACCAATTCAAACTCATATCATAATCTAAACATGATCAACCACATTCAAACATCATAACCCATCAATTCATATCTTAAAAAGTTACTATCTTTAGTAATGTATGAACTATACATGTTTTCTTGAATTTCCAATGATCACAACAACAATCTAACATCTAATTATCACCATGAACACATCCATAACATCATAACAACCATGGTTCAACATTTCATGCAAATAAGTTACTATTATTAGTAACCTATGAACATCAACCCTAAATCATCAATTTCTTGCAAGATTCATGATTCCTAACATTCATACAACTTATTAATCACCACACATTCATCAAACAATCATCATTCACCCATAATCATGCCCAAAATCGAATTAGGGTTTGACTTGAATCAAAACCCATGATTAAACCACTAACAACATGTAATTCATCCATGATCGACGTTAGCTAACATGTATTCAACATAACTAACATATAAACATCACCAACAACATCCAATTCGATCCATGAGGGTCAATTTCACTTCCAAGGTTCGGCCATAAACAAACACCCACAAAAACATGAAAAATCTAACCTTTACACGTGTGATTGCTTGAAATTGATGCTTCCTATGTGTTATATGTCTTGTAATCGAACTAAAATCGCATGAAATTGCTTGATCAAGGTCGAATTTCTAAGATGGAGAGGGAGAGGAGTTGAGGTCGCGGCCGAAAATGGGTGTGGTGGATTAGGGTTTTGTTTTGTTTAGTTTAATTTACCTAATTACCCTTTTAACCCTTGTAATTTGTATTTTATAAAAACTAATCTTTAAACTCTTTGTAAAGTGTTTTTAACTTCATAATATAAAGATATAAACTTATGAAAATCATTATATATCTTATCTTTGTAAAAACACAAGACAAACGAATAAATAGGCACGTTTCCGCGTTGCGCGATAAATTTTCTGATTAACCTTTTAAAAATGTGTAAACACATAAACATAACCCAATATTCACATAGTCATTTAGATTCACACCAAATTAAAATTATTCATTATTATTAGGTCACCAACGTTAAACGAAAACTAGTGTGTGCTCACGACACGTGTACACAAGACTTAACAGAACTAACGGAGTTTGGTAACGGAAATTTACCGGATGTCACAGAACGGTCAAACACCGATTGACAGTTATTGTTAAGCATTAATGATATGTATAAAGCAATTAGTAATGTTCGGTCGGTTCGGGTTGTATCGGGTCGGTCGTGGCTAACACACACAAGCAGACACATGTATTAGATCTTATGTAGATCCAAGTACTAGGAGTAGTTGCCATTGCCGATGATATTCGTGTAAAGATCCTATTGTTATAAGTAAAAGTACTTGTTAAATGTGTGTAGTCCCAAATGGGTTGTTGATAATTGTAAAATGTTAGGTTGATGTGATTTGGAATAGTATTCCATATTGATAGCGTTGACTTTAATCTTTGTGGTCAAGCAATCACAACTGTGTTAATGTTACCTCAACATCACACCACCAACGAGAAGGAATTCACACACTCAGCAACTTCAGTCGCACAATAATACCAGACGCACAACTCAACACTCCATTCACACGAATCAACTCTCCTTCGTATGAATCAGCTTCATTCGTACGATTGAGCCTTCATTCGTGCGACTAGCATTCAGTCGTATCACACAACACCCAATCGCACGACTTAACCTCCATACGAACGAATCACCTTCATTCGTACGAATCAGCTACATTCGTACGACTGAACCTTCATTCCCATGATTGGCCTTCAGTCGTGCGACACACGCACAGTCGCATACATTCATTCGGTCGCATGACTCAATCGCACACAGCATTCATCCGCATTGACTCAATCGTACACATCATTCATCCGCATTGACTCAATCGCACACATTCATTCGTTCACACGACTCAGTCGCATGACATCCCAGACGCACAACTCAATCGCCCGAATGACACAGTCGCATGACTCAGTCGCACAATTCACCCAGTCGCACGGCTCAATCGCATAACAGACGCAGTCGCCTGAACTGCAGGTCCGCGACTACTGAAGTGTAGAGCAGCCTTCGACTGCTCCGAGCACGGGTTTTACACATCAAGAACTTCCAGAAACCCACTACAACACACACAAACAAGAAGCACACGCAGAAAGACATCAGACGCACCCACACGACCTGTTGTGTTCGGGTTGAACCCGAACACCCGAAACCCAAGAAATGGACAGCAATAAAACGAGTAAGAAAGGGACAACCAAGGTCGTCTACCTGCAAGGATAGAGTAGACTAGGTTGTAGATGAAGTCTAGACAAAGAAAACGTGACCAAACGGGTCATTTTTGGTGCAAGGAAGAAGATGTAGGGTGAAGAAGAAGATGATGAAGATGAAGAAGGTTTAGTAAATGAGGGCTAGGGCTGGAAATGAGGTTTATATACCCAGCCCAAGTTTGGAAAATGACACATTTAGTCCTTCACTTAAATCCTTGAAATCCCAAATTTGTTTCGGTTGAAAACGACTTTAAAAGTGTTTGTTATATTAATGTTAAAAATGTATTTAATGATATTTGCCACTTAAAAATGGTTTTATTAATGACAATGATTTTATATGAAAATGATATATTTAGTGATAATAATGATGAAATTTGTAAAAGTTTTAAGCATAGCACACATTCACAAAGAAAGCACAAGCACAAGGATAATAAAGCAAGTATGATATCCACACAAGGAGTTAATAAGGATGAGAAATGATCAAAGAAGAGTTAACGGAAAATCACGTTAATTGACGGACCTTAAGGTGAAGGATGTCACAGTATCCCCCAGTTGAAGAATTTCGTCCCGAAACCGAAAGCCACCATGTAATTACACTTGAAATCCGTTGAATTGAGCCGTTGAGTGATTAGAAACGCACGATTAATCACTGAAAAACTAAATGTGAAGTTTAATTCGGGTTTAATAACATTAATCATCAATCGTAACCGAAACACAATCAAAGGTGAAACCCGTTCGGGACTAATCGCTCAAATCAAATCTATATAATAGGGGGCAAATACTCCTTTCGACCCCTTTAAACTCTCTGTAAAAGCAATTCGTGAATCATTTACTCAAACGGTCAACTGCTTATCATCTGTTCATCGCGAAAGAACCGAAGACAAACCGAAGTAATCGTACCGATTGGCTCATAATAAAGTAAGTTAATTACATTTTAGTGATCGTTTAAGCATGGGGAACAAAAGCCCCATGGTTAATTTGATTATCAACCCCGAATCGGTGTTCAATTTTATCAATTCCATTCTAGGGTTCTTACTGATTTGGGGCTCTCTTGAAATTGTGTTTTTAAAATATAAAAACCATTCCATACCACGTTGCACGCCTGGTTCACTGGTTAAGACACATCCCCCTTAAACATGAGGTCCTGAGTTCGAACCCGGGCACCCCCATGTTTTATTTTTAAGGCTTTTTAGCCTAAAAATCAATTTCAGAAAATTCTTAATAAATATAAAAATTATTGTTATAAACTTTAAATATTTTTAAAGGACACCAAAGATTTTTCTGCATTTTTTCTAAGGTTAAATAAATATATATCTTGTTATAAAACATTTAACAAGGTTGTTTTCTTAATAAATTCTTAATGGATTACATAAAAAAATTAATAATATTATTGGTCACAAACGTTCTTTTCAATTTAAATTACTTGAATCGTAATTATTTTAGCTATAAAACTTTATCCAAACTTTATATAAAGATCTTGCAAATTATTATAAATAATCTTTTTACACTTTTGTATGAAATATATATATATATATATAATATATATATATATTATATATATATATATATATATATATTATATATTATTAAGAAATATGAATGAATTCCATTTGTTAAATGTAATTTTTGACAAGCCCCAAATTCACTTAAAACCCTAACCCTCGTTTAACCATTAAACTTATTATAACTAAACTTAAAACTGTAAATATATAATATATAGGTGGCTTGTGAAGGATTACATTGAAACGACGCTTATTATTATTTCTTATTAATCATCCAATATATACTTATTGATCATGTGAGTATTTCCATACCCCTTTTTGTTTATTTTCACACTTTGGGTGAAACATGTTAACTTATTATCATTGCACTTGTAAACTTATTCAGACTTGTAATCTTTATGGAAATTCATCATGAAAAGTTGTGGTTAGTTGAACTTTTGTGGTTACCATGTTATGGCGTAATATGTACAATCATTAACTATTGCTAGTCCAGCGAAGTCATAGATCTATGGGTAAGACAAGCCTGCTTTGGTTGATCCAAGTACACTTAGCTGATCGTATAATCTTGTAAACGTTTGAGACTTGTAAAACTTTGTCGAGGTTTGATGTTGCATTGTTCATAACATCCCTAATCACTTTATTCACTAACTTATGACTTGAATTGTCATCTTTTATATAATCTATGTATTTAAAACTATGGAATGCTCACCAACATTATTGTTGACCCTTTATTTTTACATGTTTCAGGAAATGCCCAAGTTTGATTATCTACACATTGAAGCTTGCACATCTAGAATGGACCTAGATTATAAATAAAATAGAATGAATTGTTATATTTTACGTTATGTTTTTATATCCTTTGAGACTTATATTTGTAATGTGACAAATGAAACTTATGTGTGAATATATTTGGATTATTAATAGCGTTATGTGGCTATGAACGATCTTAACTCTCACTCCTCGACGTTTCCGCCGTCAAGGTTGGGGTGTGACAGATTGGTATCAGAGCCCATAACTATAGGGATCTAGGTTATTAGAAATGGTGACCTAGGCTATAGTATGCATGAACCTTATAGAATTATTTTCTACCTTGTAAATTATATACTTTTCATGCTACATAATGCTATGCCTCTTATGTGCAATTTGATGCCTTAGCATAGGATTGCCTAAACATTGTTATTTGTCTCCCTAAACTTAACTTTGACTCTTTGACTCCCCCCGAACATGAACTCTCTTAATCTTATTCTCGTCGACACGTGGAATCTTATGTTTATGTTATGACTTGGATCTTTAGACGTTACGTCTAATCTATATAAATCTCATCAAGGTTTTGATTCTATGAACCTAAGAAATATTGTGTGACACATAGACACCTGTATCCTGGTTTTCCTGGCAAAAGGCCCTCGGGCTAAGGCAAGCATATCGCATAAATCCTACGGACTAGTTATGCTTACCTGGGGATTTCTGGGATAAGTGAAAACTATGGTCAACACACACAAGTTTCTAAGGTAAATGGGTCAATTCACCTTGACGTGTCAACGTTTTCAAATGGTAATGCGTTACCAAATGGAAACATCCCGTGTACCTTAAAACTCCTAGCTTATCTTTGTTAAACTACTATCCTCTGTTATCCCTGCTCCTGTAACTAACTCATTTTGTATATCCAGCATGTCTCGTCACCATGGAAAGCGTGGAAGTTCCGACCGTAGCTAGCTGCCATGATTGCCCGACAAATGGCGGCCGTTCTTCCGACTATGGTTGCTGAACTTAATAGCACACTAATGGTTAATAGCAACAACAATACCAATGGAATAATAGTGGTGCTAATGGAGACAATAGCAACAATCAAAACGGGAATAATCAACAAGGGAACACTCGTACTTGCACTTTCAACACTTCAACTCGTGCAAACCCACTAGTTTTAGTGGAAAGAAGGAGCCACGGGACTTCTCGAGTGGTTTGAAATTATGGAGAACACATTTATTATTAGCGAGTGCCCCGACGAGCTCAAGGTTCGCTATGCCACAAGTGTTCTTTAACAACGAGCGCTAACTTGGTGGAATAGTGAAAAGAGAAACCGGGGAACTGAGGTTGCAATGGCGATGCCTGGGAGGAATTCAAAGATATTATGATCCAAAAGTTCTGCCCAAGAAGCGAGTTACAAAAGCTGGAGGAGGAATTCTGGAACCTTAAACAAGATGGTGGGAATCACTTGGCTTATTCCACCCGACATCATGAGTTGAGTATGCTTCTACCACACATGGTGGACACCGTGCCCCGTAACATCGAGAAATTTATCAAGGGGGTGCCACCTCAATTCAAGATGCTGTGGTGGGTAGTAGGCTCACAACTTTGGAGGAAGTGATTACTATCACTGCACAGCTCACCGAGAATCATATAAGAGCTGGCACGATGTCGGCAAAGGGTTCCAAGGCTATGGCGAAGGTGACACCCGAGGCAACAAAGGGGTAAAGGCCGAGTCATCTTCTCAAAACAAGAAGCGTAAGTTCACCCCGACACGCAACTACGCTGTGACCGCCCCTAATGCTCCTCAAAAACAAATGGTGGTTGCGAATCAAGCTCCCATGGCTAAAGTTTATGCTGGTCCACATCCTATGTGTAACACGTGCAAGTACCATCATTCAAGCAACATTCCATGCCGAGTCTGCTCACTGTGTGGAAAGTATGGTCATTTGGTGGCTACCTGTCTTCGTGCACCAAATAACACTGCCATGCTTACCAACCGAACCTGCTACAACTGTGGCGAGGCTGGCCATATTCGCCCTCAATGTCCTCGCAATGTGGGAACTGTGCCACCGCTCGTGGAAGGGCTTTCAACATCAACGCCAACCAAGCGCAAGCAACAACGACGTGGTGAATGGTACGCCATTAAATTTCTTCTAGTCCTTTTCTTGTCTTGCAAAATTTTCTATTTATGTTCATCATATCAATAATAGGTTGTTACCAAACAGGTATGTATCTTGTAAATAATCATTATGCATCTGTATTGTTTGATTCGGGTGCCGATAGGAGTTTCGTGTCCTTGGAATTCGAACCTATACTTTCTAAACCGCGTGCAAAACTGAGAGATCTTTCACGGTCGAGGTCGCCGATGGAAAATCTATTGTCGTTGATGTCGTGATACGCGACTGCACCTTGAGCCTTAACGAACACAAGTTCTCCGTCGACCTTATTCCTATGCAATTGGGAAGCTTTGATGTTATCATTGGCATGGATTGGTTAGCCAAACACCGTGCGGAAATTCTATGTTTCGAGAAGTGTATCCGAATTCCGTTACCGACTGGAGATACTTTGAAGGTCTTTGGGGAGAAATCATCCCAAAGACTCAAATCATGTCTTGTATCAAGGCTTGCAAGTTTAAGTAAAAACTACATGGCTTTCATGGCATATGTAGTTAATACGAAAGCCAAGGTAAGGAGTTGAAGGACATTCCTGTTGTGCGAGACTTTCCCGAGGTTTTTCCCGAGGATCTTAAAGGATTACCTCCCGTGCGAGAAGTTGAGTTCAAGATTGACTTAATCCCTGGCGCAAACCCTATGGCTAAATCACCGTATCGTCTTGCACCGTCTGAAATGCAAGAATTAGCTAGTCAATTGCAAGAGTTGACCGATAAGGGTTTCATTCGCCCTAGCTCATCACCGTGGGGTGCACCTGTACTGTTTGTGAAGAAGAAGGATGGTTCATTTCGTATGTGCATCGACTACCGGGAACTCAACAGCTTACTATCAAAAACCGATACCCTCTTCCTCGAATCGATGGTCTCTTCGACCAACTTCAAGGGCAACTCAATTCTCAAAGATCGATCTACGTTCTGGATATCATCAACTACGTGTTCACAATGATGACATTCCAAAGACCGCTTTTCGTACTCGATATGGGCACTACGAGTTCATGGTTATGCCTTTTGGTTTGACCAATGCACCTGCCGTGTTCATGGATCTCATGAATTGAGTATGTAAACCGTATTTGGATAAATTCATAATCGTGTTCATTGATGACATTCTTATTTATTCCAAGACGAAAGTCGATCACGAGACACACTTGCGACAAGTTCTTGAACTTTTGAAGAAGGAGAAATTGTACGCTAAGCTTTCCAAGTGTGAATTTTGGTTGGAAGAAGTTCAATTCTTAGGACATGTGGTGAATAGCCAAGGTATTCACTCGATCCTGCTAAGATTGAAGCGGTGAAGAATTGGTGCATTCCCACAACCCCAACCGAGGTTCGTTCTTTTCTGGGTTTAGCGGGATATACCGTAGGTTCATAGCGAATTTCTCGAAGATTGCTAAACCATTAACGGCGCTAACCCAAAAGAATCGACTTCACGGTATATTGAGACATTGAAACGCAAGTTGTGTAACGCTCCTATTCTCACACTTCCCGATGGAAACGACGACTTCACGGTATATTGTGATGCTTCTAATCAAGGTCTTGGTTGTGTTCTCATGCAACGAGGCAAAGTTATAGCATACGCGTCGAGGCAATTGAAGGTTCATGAAGTAAACTACACAACTCATGATCTTGAACTTGGTGCTGTGGTTTTCGCGTTGAAGATTTGGCGACACTATTTATATGGGACGCAATGCATATCTACACACCGATCATAAGAGTCTCCAACATGTGTTTAACCAAAAGGATCTCAACATGAGACAAAGACGATGGATCGAGTTAATTAGCGACTACGACTGCGATATTCGCTACCATCCTGGAAAGGCGAATGTTGTAGCCGACGCGCTAAGTCGCAAGGTTCACAATAAGACTGTCTCGCTTCAAGAAATTCGAGATCGAAGGCAATGGTTTGATACGCTAGGAGAATTTGATACCGAGATTCATGTGGTTGTCAACGAGGCTACTATCATGCTCCAAAACATAAGGATCGATAGTGATCTCGAGTTGTGCATTCGTGAGGCTCAACAAGCGGCACTTACTGACGAAGGGAGGATGAAGATTTGATGCCTAATGTTCGGTCACAACTGGAAACAAAACCGAATGGCATGTGGTATTTCTTGAATCGACTTTGGATCCCGAATCGTGACAATCTTCGACACTTCATTATGAACGAAGCTCATCAAACCCGATATTCCGTTCATCCTGGCTCCGATAAGATGTACATGGATCTGCATGGTCAATATTGGTGGCCTGGAATGAAGAAAGATATCGCAACTTATGTTTCCAATTGTCTCACGTGCGCAAGGGTCAAAGCCGAACATCAACGACCAAGTGGTTTACTTGAACAACCTGAAATCCCTATGTGGAAATGGGAACATATATCCATGGATTTCATAACCAGTTACCTCGTACACCTCGTGGTCATGATAGTATATGGGTCATTGTTGACCGTTTGACCAAGACAGCGCATTTCATACCTATACGAGATACGTACAAGGTTTCAAAGTTGGCTCGAATCTATGTTGATGAAATTGTGAGTCGTCATGGTGTGCCTTTACACATCACTTCCGATCGAGATGCTCGTTTCACTTCGCACTTTTGGTCATCGATGCAAGAACTCTTGGGTACTCAGTTGGATTTAAGTACGGCTTACCATCCTCAAACCGATGGGCAAACCGAACGAACAATCCAAACCCTCGAGGATTTACTGCGTCTTTGTATCCTTGATTTTAGTGGCGATTGGATACGCATTTACCGCTTGCGGAATTTTCGTATAACAATAGTTACCACTCAAGTATCAAATGGCACCATTCGAGGCTTTGTATGGTCGTAAATGCCGTTCCCAATCTGTTGGACTGACATTGGGGAAGATCTTATCACTGGTCCGGAACTTATTCAAGAAACAACCGACAAAATTTCCAAAATTCGAAATAATCTCGAGGTGGCTAGAAGTCGCCAAAAGAGTTATGCCGATAAAAGACGCAAACCGTTGGAGTTTCAAGTCGACGACATGGTTCTTCTTAAGGTCTCTCCATGGAAGGGTGTAGTACGTTTTGGGAAGAAGGGTAAGTTTGCCTCACGTTTTGTAGGACCCTTCAAGATTCTGAAAAGGATTGGAAAAGTGGCTTACAAACTGGAGCTACCTTCTGAACTTAGCGGGGTTCATCCTGTCTCCATGTCTCAAACCTGAGGAAGTGCTTGGCTAATGAAGATTTGTATGTTCCATTAGAGGAAATTCAAATTGATGAGTCATGCATTTCGTCGAGAAGCCTGTTGAGATTATGGATCGAACCCTGAAGAAGACCCGAACAACTACCACACCTATCGTCAAAGTCCGTTGAAAACAAACTGGAGCTGAGTTCACTTGGGAGCGTGAGGATCATATGAAGGAGAGATACCCGCATTTGTTCTCTTAGCTTTATTCTTAATTTCGGACGAATTTCTTTTAAGTCGGGGAGACTGTAATCTTGTAATTTTGGGGTTAAAGTAATGTTAGCATTGTTAGTTCTTGTATGGGCTAATTTTGTCATTTATGAAACTTGTGAATTTGTTATGCGTATTCTTTGTTGCCTTTAATTTTCTAATCACCTAATAATTATGATAATATTAAAGAAGTAATAATAATAACAATAATAATAAATAATTGTAAGAGCAATAATAATTATGTTGCTAACAACACTAATAATAGTAATAATAATAATAATAAAAAATTATAACATAATAATAATAAACTAAGAATAACATCAACTATAATAATTTGGTTATTAAAATAAAGAATTAGTAAACTTAAAATGTAAAAATCTTGATTTAAAAATCAAGGGGGCCTAGTTGTCATTTTAGAAACCTTTAAAGAAGGGTTTGCACATTAAATAGCAACTTTTAAACCTCAGGGACCATTTATGTAGATTTACAAAACCCAACCCCTCCCTTTTCATCCTCGATTTTCCGGCCAATGTCCGGCCCCTCAGCCGAGCTCCGGCGAGGGCAAAACGCCCAATAAACGCTTGGTTCGACCGAATTAAAACTAATATTCGAACGTGGGCACTAATCGAATACGTAACCGTGTTAACTCGATCGAAATAATGGTTTCATTAAGAAACCACACGAAACCGAAAGCCACCATGTAATTACACTTGAAATCCGTTGAATTGAGCCGTTGAGTGATTAGAAACGCACGATTAATCACTGAAAAACTAAATGTGAAGTTTAATTCGGGTTTAATAACCAGTTAATCATCCAATCGTAACCGAAACAAACGAATCAAAGGTGAAACCCGTTCGGGACTAAATCGCTCAAATCAAATCTATATAATAGGGGCAAATACTCCTTTCGACCCCTTTAAACTCTCTGTAAAAGCAATTCGTGAATCATTTACTCAAACGATCAACTGCTTATCATCTGTTCATCGCGAAAGAACCGAAGACAAACCGAAGTAAATCGTACCGATTGGCTCATAATAAAGTAAGTTAATTACATTTTAGTGATCGTTTAAGCATGGGGAACAAAAGCCCCATGGTTAATTTGATTATCAACCCCGAATCGGTGTTCAATTTTTATCAATTCCATTCTAGGGTTCTTACTGATTTGGGGCTCTCTTGAAATTGTGTTTTTAAAATATAAAACCATTCCATACCACGGTTGCACGCCTGGTTCACTGGTTAAGACATCCCCCTTAAACATGAGGTCCTGAGTTCGAACCCGGGCACCCCATGTTTTATTTTTAAGGCTTTTTAGCCTAAAAATCAATTTCAAAAATTCTTAATAAATATAAAAATTATTGTTAAAACTTTAATATTTTTAAAGGACACCAAAGATTTTTCTGCAATTTTTTCTAAGGTTAAATAAATATATATCTTGTTAATAAAACATTTTAACAAGGTTGTTTTCTTAATAAATTCTTAAATGGATTACATAAAAAAAATAATAATTATTATGGTCACAAACGTTCTTTTCAATTTAAATTACTTGAATCGTAATTATTTTAGCTATAAAACTTTATCCAAACTTTATATAAAGATCTTGCAAATTATTATAATAATCTTTTTACACTTTGTATGAAATATTATATATATATATATATATTATATATATATATATCTATATATATATATAGATATATATATATATATATATATATTTTTAAGAAAATATGAATGAATTCCATTTGTTAAATGTAATTTTTTTGACAAGCCCCAAATTCACTTAAAACCCTAACCCTCGTTTAACCATTAAACTTATTATAACTAAACTAAAACTTGTAAATATATATTATATAGGTGGCTTGTGAAGGATTACATTGAAACGACGCTTATTATTATTTCTTATTAATCATCCAATATATACTTATTGATCATGTGAGTATTCCATACCCCTTTTTGTTATTTTCACACTTTGGGGTGAAACATGTTAACTTATTATCATTGCACTTTAACTTATTTCAGACTTGTAATCTTTATGAAATTCATCATGAAAAGTTGTGGTTAGTTGAACTTTTGTGGTTACCATGTTATGGCGTAATATGTACAATCATTAACTATTGCTAGCCCAGCGAAGTCATAGATCTATGGGTAAGACAAGCCTGCTTGGTTGATCCAAGTACACTTAGCTGATCGTATAATCTTGTAAACGTTTGAGACTTGTAAAACTTTGTCGAGGTTTGATGTTGCATTGTTCATAACATCCCTAATCACTTTATTCACTAACTTATGACTTGAATTGCCATCTTTTATATAATCTATGTATTTAAAACTATGGAATGCTCACCAACATTATTGTTGACCCTTTATTTTTAACATGTTTCAGGAAATGCCCAAGTTTGATTATCTACACATTGAAGCTTGCACATCTAGGAATGGACCTAGATTAATAAATAAAATAGAATGAATTGTTACATTTTATGTATGTTTTTTATCCTTTGAGACTTATATTTGTAATGTGACAAATGAAACTTATGTGTGAAATATATTTGGATTATTAATAGCGTTATGTGGCTATGAACGATCTTAACTCTCACTCCTCGACGTTTCCGCCGTCAAGGTTGGGGTGACAGATTGGTATCAGAGCCCATAACTATAGGGATCTAGGTTATTAGAAATGGTGACCTAGGCTATAGTATGCATGAACCTTATAGAATTATATTTCTACCTTGTAAATATATACTTTTCATGCTACATAATGCTATGCCTCTTATGTGCAATTTGATGCCTTAGCATAGGATTGCCTAAACATTGTTATTTGTCTCCCTAAACTTAACTTTGACTCTTTGACTCCCCCCGAACATGAACTCTCTTAATCTTATTCTCGTCGACACGTGGAATCTTATGTTTATGTTATGACTTGGATCTTTAGACGTTACGTCTAATCTATATAAATCTCATCAAGTTTTTGATTCTATGAACCTAAGAATATTGTGTGACACATAGACACCTGTATCCTGGTTTTCCTGGCAAAAGGCCCTCGGGCTAAGGCAAGCATATCGCATAAATCCTACGGGACTAGTTATGCTTACCTGGGGATTTCTGGGATAAGTGATAAACTATGGTCAACACACACAAGTTTCTAAGGTAAATGGGTCAATTCACCTTGACGTGTCAACGTTTTCAAATGGTAATGCGTTACCAAATGGAAACATCCCGTGTACCTTAAAACTCCTAGCTTATCTTTGTTAAACTACTATCCTCTGTTATCCCTGCTCCTGTAACTAACTCATTTTGTATATCCAGCATGTCTCGTCACCATGGAAAGCGTGGAAGTTCCGACCGTAAGCTAGCTGCCATGATTGCCCGACAAATGGCGGCCGTTCTTCCGACTATGGTTGCTGAACTTAATAGCACACTAATGGTTAATAGCAACAACAATACCAATGGGAATAATAGTGGTGCTAATGGAGACAATAGCAACAATCAAAACGGGAATAATCAACAAGGGAACACTCGTACTTGCACTTTCAAACACTTCAACTCGTGCAAACCCACTAGTTTTAGTGGAAAAGAAGGAGCCACGGGACTTCTCGAGTGGTTTGAAATTATGGAGAACACATTTATTATTAGCGAGTGCCCCGACGAGCTCAAGGTTCGCTATGCCACAAGTGTTCTTTAACAACGAGCGCTAACTTGGTGGAATAGTGAAAAGAGAAACCGGGGAACTGAGGTTGCAATGGCGATGCCCTGGGAGGAATTCAAAGATATTATGATCCAAAAGTTCTGCCCAAGAAGCGAGTTACAAAAGCTGGAGGAGGAATTCTGGAACCTTAAACAAGATGGTGGGAATCACTTGGCTTATTCCACCCGACATCATGAGTTGAGTATGCTTCTACCACACATGGTGGACACCGTGCCCCGTAACATCGAGAAATTTATCAAGGGGGTGCCACCTCAAATTCAAGATGCTGTGGTGGGTAGTAGGCTCACAACTTTGGAGGAAGTGATTACTATCACTGCACAGCTCACCGAGAATCATATAAGAGCTGGCACGATGTCGGCAAAGGGTTCCAAGGCTATGGCGAAGGTGACACCCGAGGCAACAAAGGAGGTAAAGGCCGAGTCATCTTCTCAAAACAAGAAGCGTAAGTTCACCCCGACACGCAACTACGCTGTGACCGCCCCTAATGCTCCTCAAAAACAAATGGTGGTTGCGAATCAAGCTCCCATGGCTAAAGTTTATGCTGGTCCACATCCTATGTGTAACACGTGCAAGTACCATCATTCAAGCAACATTCCATGCCGAGTCTGCTCACTGTGTGGAAAGTATGGTCATTTGGTGGCTACCTGTCTTCGTGCACCAAATAACACTGCCATGCTTACCAACCGAACCTGCTACAACTGTGGCGAGGCTGGCCATATTCGCCCTCAATGTCCTCGCAATGTGGGAACTGTGCCACCGGCTCGTGGAAGGGCTTTCAACATCAACGCCAACCAAGCGCAAGCCAACAACGACGTGGTGAATGGTACGCCATTAAATTTCTTCTAGTCCTTTTCTTGTCTTGCAAAATTTTCTATTTATGTTCATCATATCAATAATAGGTTGTTACCAAACAGGTATGTATCTTGTAAATAATCATTATGCATCTGTATTGTTTGATTCGGGTGCCGATAGGAGTTTCGTGTCCTTGGAATTCGAACCTATACTTTCTAAACCGCGTGCAAAACTGGAGAGATCTTTCACGGTCGAGGTCGCCGATGGAAAATCTATTGTCGTTGATGTCGTGATACGCGACTGCACCTTGAGCCTTAACGAACACAAGTTCTCCGTCGACCTTATTCCTATGCAATTGGGAAGCTTTGATGTTATCATTGGCATGGATTGGTTAGCCAAACACCGTGCGGAAATTCTATGTTTCGAGAAGTGTATCCGAATTCCGTTACCGACTGGAGATACTTTGAAGGTCTTTGGGGAGAAATCATCCCAAAGACTCAAACTCATGTCTTGTATCAAGGCTTGCAAGTGCTTAAGTAAAAACTACATGGCTTTCATGGCATATGTAGTTAATACGAAAGCCAAGGGTAAGGAGTTGAAGGACATTCCTGTTGTGCGAGACTTTCCCGAGGTTTTTCCCGAGGATCTTAAAGGATTACCTCCCGTGCGAGAAGTTGAGTTCAAGATTGACTTAATCCCTGGCGCAAACCCTATGGCTAAATCACCGTATCGTCTTGCACCGTCTGAAATGCAAGAATTAGCTAGTCAATTGCAAGAGTTGACCGATAAGGGTTTCATTCGCCCTAGCTCATCACCGTGGGGTGCACCTGTACTGTTTGTGAAGAAGAAGGATGGTTCATTTCGTATGTGCATCGACTACCGGGAACTCAACAAGCTTACTATCAAAAACCGATACCTCTTCCTCGAATCGATGGTCTCTTCGACCAACTTCAAGGGGCAACTCAATTCTCAAAGATCGATCTACGTTCTGGATATCATCAACTACGTGTTCACAATGATGACATTCCAAAGACCGCTTTTCGTACTCGATATGGGCACTACGAGTTCATGGTTATGCCTTTTGGTTTGACCAATGCACCTGCCGTGTTCATGGATCTCATGAATCGAGTATGTAAACCGTATTTGGATAAATTCATAATCGTGTTCATTGATGACATTCTTATTTATTCCAAGACGAAAGTCGATCACGAGACACACTTGCGACAAGTTCTTGAACTTTTGAAGAAGGAGAAATTGTACGCTAAGCTTTCCAAGTGTGAATTTTGGTTGGAAGAAGTTCAATTCTTAGGACATGTGGTGAATAGCCAAGGTATTCACGTCGATCCTGCTAAGATTGAAGCGGTGAAGAATTGGTGCATTCCCACAACCCCAACCGAGGTTCGTTCTTTTCTGGGTTTAGCGGGATATTACCGTAGGTTCATAGCGAATTTCTCGAAGATTGCTAAACCATTAACGGCGCTAACCCAAAAGAATCGACTTCACGGTATATTGAGACATTGAAACGCAAGTTGTGTAACGCTCCTATTCTCACACTTCCCGATGGAAACGACGACTTCACGGTATATTGTGATGCTTCTAATCAAGGTCTTGGTTGTGTTCTCATGCAACGAGGCAAAGTTATAGCATACGCGTCGAGGCAATTGAAGGTTCATGAAGTAAACTACACAACTCATGATCTTGAACTTGGTGCTGTGGTTTTCGCGTTGAAGATTTGGCGACACTATTTATATGGGACGCAATGCATAGTCTACACCGATCATAAGAGTCTCCAACATGTGTTTAACCAAAGGATCTCAACATGAGACAAAGACGATGGATCGAGTTAATTAGCGACTACGACTGCGATATTCGCTACCATCCTGGAAAGGCGAATGTTGTAGCCGACGCGCTAAGTCGCAAGGTTCACAATAAGACTGTCTCGCTTCAAGAAATTCGAGATCGAAGGCAATGGTTTGATACGCTAGGAGAATTTGATACCGAGATTCATGTGGATGTCAACGAGGCTACTATCATGCTCCAAAACATAAGGATCGATAGTGACCTCGAGTTGTGCATTCGTGAGGCTCAACAAGCGGCACTTACTGACGAAGGGAAGGATGAAGATTTGATGCCTAATGTTCGGTCACAACTGGAAACAAAACCGAATGGCATGTGGTATTTCTTGAATCGACTTTGGATCCCGAATCGTGACAATCTTCGACACTTCATTATGAACGAAGCTCATCAAACCCGATATTCCGTTCATCCTGGCTCCGATAAGATGTACATGGATCTGCATGGTCAATATTGGTGGCCTGGAATGAAGAAAGATATCGCAACTTATGTTTCCAATTGTCTCACGTGCGCAAGGGTCAAAGCCGAACATCAACGACCAAGTGGTTTACTTGAACAACCTGAAATCCCTATGTGGAAATGGGAACATATATCCATGGATTTCATAACCAAGTTACCTCGTACACCTCGTGGTCATGATAGTATATGGGTCATTGTTGACCGTTTGACCAAGACAGCGCATTTCATACCTATACGAGATACGTACAAGGTTTCAAAGTTGGCTCGAATCTATGTTGATGAAATTATGAGTCGTCATGGTGTGCCTTACACATCACTTCCGATCGAGATGCTCGTTTCACTTCGCACTTTTGGTCATCGATGCAAGAACTCTTGGGTACTCAGTTGGATTTAAGTACGGCTTACCATCCTCAAACCGATGGGCAAACCGAACGAACAATCCAAACCCTCGAGGATTTACTGCGTCTTTGTATCCTTGATTTTGGTGGCGATTGGGATACGCATTTACCGCTTGCGGAATTTTCGTATAACAATAGTTACCACTCAAGTATCAAAATGGCACCATTCGAGGCTTTGTATGGTCGTAAATGCCGTTCCCAATCTGTTGGACTGACATTGGGGAAGATCTTATCACTGGTCCGGAACTTATTCAAGAAACAACCGACAAAATTTCCAAAATTCGAAATAATCTCGAGGTGGCTAGAAGTCGCCAAAAGAGTTATGCCGATAAAAGACGCAAACCGTTGGAGTTTCAAGTCGACGACATGGTTCTTCTTAAGGTCTCTCCATGGAAGGGTGTAGTACGTTTTGGGAAGAAGGGTAAGTTTGCCTCACGTTTTGTAGGACCCTTCAAGATTCTGAAAAGGATTGGAAAAGTGGCTTACAAACTGGAGCTACCTTCTGAACTTAGCGGGGTTCATCCTGTCTTCCATGTCTCAAACCTGAGGAAGTGCTTGGCTAATGAAGATTTGTATGTTCCATTAGAGGAAATTCAAATTGATGAGTCATTGCATTTCGTCGAGAAGCCTGTTGAGATTATGGATCGAACCCTGAAGAAGACCCGAACAACTACCACACCTATCGTCAAAGTCCGTTGGGAAAACAAACGTGGAGCTGAGTTCACTTGGGAGCGTGAGGATCATATGAAGGAGAGATACCCGCATTTGTTCTCTTAGCTTTATTCTTAATTTCGGGACGAATTTCTTTTAAGTCGGGGAGACTGTAACATCTTGTAATTTTGGGGTTAAAGTAATGTTAGCATTGTTAAGTTCTTGTATGGGCTAATTTTGTCATTTATGAAACTTGTGAATTTGTTATGCGTATTCTTTGTTGCCTTTAATTTTCTAATCACCTAATAATTATGATAATATTAAAGAAGTAATAATAATAACAATAATAATAAATAATTGTAAGAGCAATAATAATTATGTTGCTAACAACACTAATAATAGTAATAATAATAATAATAATAAAAATTATAACAATAATAATAATAAACTAAGAATAACATCAACTATAATAATTTGGTTATTAAAAATAAAGAATTAGTAAACTTAAAATGTATAAAATCTTGATTTAAAAATCAAGGGGGCCTAGTTGTCATTTTAGAAACCTTTAAAGAAGGGTTTGCACATTAAATAGCAACTTTTAAACCTCAGGGACCATTTATGTAGATTTACAAAACCCAAACCCCCTCCCCTTTTCATCCTCGATTTTCCGGCCAAATGTCCGGCCACCCTCAGCCGAGCTCCGGCGAGGGCAAAACGCCCAATAAATGCTTGGTTCGACCGAATTAAAACTAATACTTCGAACGTGGGCACTAATCGAATACGTAATCGGTGTTAACTCGATCGAAATAATGGTTTCATTAAGAAACCACACGAAACCGAAAGCCACCATGTAATTACACTTGAAATCCGTTGAATTGAGCCGTTGAGTGATTAGAAACGCACGATTAATCACTGAAAAACTAAATGTGAAGTTTAATTCGGGTTTAATAACCAGTTAATCATCCAATCGTAACCGAAACAAACGAATCAAAGGTGAAACCCGTTCGGGACTAAATCGCTCAAATCAAATCTATATAATAGGGGGCAGATACTCCTTTCGACCCCTTTAAACTCTCTGCAAAAGCAATTCGTGAATCATTTACTCAAACGGTCAACTGCTTATCATCTGTTCATCGCGAAAGAACCGAAGACAAACCGAAGTAAATCGTACCGATTGGCTCATAATAAAGTAAGTTAATTACATTTTAGTGATCGTTTAAGCATGGGGAACAAAAGCCCCATGGTTAATTTGATTATCAACCCCGAATCGGTGTTCAATTTTTATCAATTCCATTCTAGGGTTCTTACTGATTTGGGGCTCTCTTGAAATTGTGTTTTTAAAATATAAAAACCATTCCATACCACGGTTGCACGCCTGGTTCACTGGTTAAGACACATCCCCCTTAAACATGAGGTCCTGAGTTCGAACCCGGGCACCCCCATGTTTTATTTTTAAGGCTTTTTAGCCTAAAAATCAATTTCAGAAAATTCTTAATAAATATAAAAATTATTGTTATAAACTTTAAATATTTTTAAAGGACACCAAAGATTTTTCTGCAATTTTTTCTAAGGTTAAATAAATATATATCTTGTTAATAAAACATTTTAACAAGGTTGTTTTCTTAATAAATTCTTAAATGGATTACATAAAAAAATTAATAATTATTATTGGTCACAAACGTTCTTTTCAATTTAAATTACTTGAATCGTAATTATTTTAGCTATAAAACTTTATCCAAACTTTATATAAAGATCTTGCAAATTATTATAAATAATCTTTTTACACTTTTGTATGAAATATATATATATATATATATATATATATAATATATATATATATATATATATATATATATTTAAGAAAATATGAATGAATTCCATTGTTAAATGTAATTTTTTTGACAAGCCCCAAATTCACTTAAAACCCTAACCCTCGTTTAACCATTAAACTTATTATAACTAAACTTAAAACTTGTAAATATATATATATATAGGTGGCTTGTGAAGGATTACATTGAAACGACGCTTATTATTATTTCTTATTAATCATCCAATATATACTTATTGATCATGTGAGTATTTCCATACCCCTTTTTGTTTATTTTCACACTTTGGGGTGAAACATGTTAACTTATTATCATTGCACTTGTAAACTTATTTCAGACTTGTAATCTTTATGGAAATTCATCATGAAAAGTTGTGGTTAGTTGAACTTTTGTGGTTACCATGTTATGGCGTAATATGTACAATCATTAACTATTGCTAGTCCAGCGAAGTCATAGATCTATGGGTAAGACAAGCCTGCTTTGGTTGATCCAAGTACACTTAGCTGATCGTATAATCTTGTAAACGTTTGAGACTTGTAAAACTTTGTCGAGGTTTGATGTTGCATTGTTCATAACATCCCTAATCACTTTATTCACTAACTTATGACTTGAATTGCCATCTTTTATATAATCTATGTATTTAAAACTATGGAATGCTCACCAACATTATTGTTGACCCTTTATTTTTAACATGTTTCAGGAAATGCCCAAGTTTGATTATCTACACATTGAAGCTTGCACATCTAGGAATGGACCTAGATTAATAAATAAAATAGAATGAATTGTTACATTTTACGTTATGTTTTTATATCCTTTGAGACTTATATTTGTAATGTGACAAATGAAACTTATGTGTGAAATATATTTGGATTATTAATAGCGTTATGTGGCTATGAACGATCTTAACTCTCACTCCTCGACGTTTCCGCCGTCAAGGTTGGGGTGTGACAGTAGTATACCACAAAATCATCAGTTCCGTCTGGGGGGGACAATATCGGCGTGTTGCACAACTCCTCTTTCAACGTCTGGAATGCTTGTTCTTGTGCACGTCCCCAATCAAACTTCTTGTCTTTCTGAGTCAACAATGTTAATGGTTGAGCGATCTTTGAAAAGTTCACGATGAAGTGATGATAGTACCCGGCCAATCCTAAGAATTGTCGTATCTCTGAAGATGTCTGGGGTGCATCCCATTTCTTCACCGCTTTGATCTTGTCGGGATCTACATGAATCCCATCTTTGTTAACCACATGACCCAAAAACTTCACTTCTCGCAACTAGAATTCACACTTTGAGAACTTGGCGAAAAGTTTCTCTTCCCGTAACAGTTCCAGTTTTGCCCGAAGGTGTTCTTCATGATCCTCTTTCGATCGGGAGTAGATAAGTATATTGTCTATGAACACGATCACAAACTTATCCAGGTAAGGTTTACACACCCGATTCATTAGGTCCATAAACACAGCTGGTGCGTTGGTCAATCCGAACGGCATGACCAAGAACTCATAGTGCCAATAACGAGTTATAAACGTTGTCTTTGGTATGTCCTCCTCGAAAACCCTTAGTAGATGATATCCGAAACGAAGATCGATCTTGGAGAAATACGAAGCTCCATGCAACTGATCAAATAGGTCGTCGATCCTAGGGTGAGGATACCGATTCTTCACAATTAACTTGTTCAACTCACAGTAGTCGATGCACATACGGAACGACCCATCCTTCTTTTTGACAAATAACACCAGTGCTCCCCAAGGTGAGTGACTCGGCCGAATAAAACCCTTCTCCAGTAGTTCCTGTAACTGACTAGATAACTCTTGCATTTCAGATGGCGCTAACCGGTATGGTGTATTTGCTACCGGTGTAGCTCCAGGAACCAACTCTATGCGAAATTCCACCTGCCGTGGAGGAAGCAAACCATACAAGTCATCAGAGATTACATCTAGGTAGTCTCGTACCACTGGAATATCTACCAATTTCTGCTCCTCTTCTTTCTTTTCTACCACATGCGCCAGAAAAGCGTAGCATTTCTTTCGTAAACTTCGGCGTGTTTTCATGCAAGAGATAAGCTTTAAGTTTCTTCCCGGTTGTTCTCCTTGAATTCTAAGTACCTCCCCGTTTGACATAGGGATTCGTACTACTTTGTCCCGACAGACAATCTCTGCTCCATGTTTCGACAACCAATCCATTTCCATAATCACGTCGAAACTTCCTAACTCAAAGGGTATCAAATCTATATCGAAGGCATGGTTCCCTAATATCATCGAGCACTTTCTAATAATCTCACTAGCCTGAACAACCCTACCATTGGCCATTTCTACAGAGTAGCTAGTTTCTAGCCTACTAGGACTCAAATCAAGCAATTGCACAAACTCAAAAGTATAAAGCTATTGTCTGCTCTAGTGTGAAATAATAGAGATGCAAAGTGATTATTGAGTAAGTGCGTACCCGTGACAACATTCAGGTCCTGACGGGCATAGTTGGCCCCAATGACAAAAGCGTGTCCCCGAGCCATATTTCCTTGGTTTGCCGGGCCTTGATTTCCAGCTATGGCCATCACCAGTTGCTGGTTGTTCCCTTGCTGACCCGGTGCCCGATTCAGTCTGGGGCACATGTTTCTGTAGTGATCAACGCTTCCACACTCATAACAGCCCCTGGCATTCCCGGCGGGGTTAACCGCATTGACCGGTGCCACCATATTCGGCGCCACACGGCAGTCTTTAGCTAGATGCCCCGGGCGTCTACATTTTACGCACACCCGGCATGGCATCGCTAGGGGATGATGAAAGTTGCACCTATCGCATTTGGGGTGCGGCCCCACATACTCTCTCTTGTCCTGAGTCACGGCCACAAAGTTTCTGGTTGTTTTGGCACTTTTATCAAATTCCCGGCACTTGACCGGCTCGTTTCCCTAACATCTTTCCTTTTCTCTGCTCCTCTACCCAATACCCCTGTTCTCACCATCTCGTCAGTTAAAGCGCCAGCCTTCAGAATTGCTCTCTGAATAGTAGGAGGAGTGGCTGCTGTTACCATTGCTCGGATTTGAGGCGCAAGTCCCCAAATATACCTTTCAATCCTCTTTGAATCCGATGTGACCAGATGCGGAACCAATCTTGCCAACTCATGAAAACGGTCAGTGTAAGCTGCGTGCCCAGCCCCCACCATAGCATGATTCCAGAATTCATGCTCAAGTTTCTACATCTCGTTGAGAGGACAGTACTCCTCAGTGATTAGGGCTTTGAACTCATCCCATGACATCTGCATCTCCGATTCTCTTCCCCTAGCCTGAATCTGGGTGTTCCACCAAGTTAGTGCCTTGCCCTGTAGTGAACACGTGGCATACTTGATCTTTTGGCTGTTAAGGCATTCACTGATATCAATTACTGCCTCTATCTTCTCAAGCCACCTAGTCAGGGCTACCACTCCACCTTTGCCATCAAACTCTCTCGGTTTACAAGCCATAAATTCCTTGTATGAACATCCCCGTCTAGCATTAACAACCCCAGTCTCATTACCGATTGTTCCACCATTCCCGGTCTCATGATTACTCTTGTTCCCAGTTGGGTTCCCATTATCCTCATTATCATTTCCACCATCCCTGTGGGGAGGGTGATTCTGAAGAGCATCGCTCACTTGGGCCACGATAGTCGGAATCAGTGCGGCCAGCTGTTGAGCGATTAAGGCTGCCATATCAGAGTTTCCTATTCCATGATTGTCATTGGTAGGACCATCACTCAATCTTGGTGCTCTACCTCTGCCTTTGCCTCTGCCTCCGCCCCTCAGGGCTTCACTTCCGCCACTATTGTTGTGGGTAACTCTTCGAGGTGGCATGTTCTAATCATAAAAGTAGTAAACACATAATTTTTAACCATTTCAAGGCATATCATCCATACCACATCAAGGTCCAACATTCCAAGTTAATATCACACATATTGTTGTCACACATCGCATACAAGTCGTGTAATTCTCACACCATGTATAGGTAATGTTCCAACAGTAGTCCATCATAATAATTGCAATCCATGTATGTAATCACATTTAGTCTAGCGAAGGCTGTCTATTTCTTCCTCTTTCGAGGTTTCAGACATAACCTCCTCGCGGTAAATCCCAATGTCCAAGGTCAAGCGCAATAGCATGATCTGTGAAGATCTCTTCGGGTTTGACACCCGGATTTGATAAAACAACTCGGTGCGTAGAGGGAACGAAAGATCCAATAGAAGCATCCCATAAAGAGTGAGCACAAGGGCTCCCTCATAGGGTGAAAAGATCACGAAATAGATAGATAAACGAACTAGTAATGAGGAACACGTATGAGATATAAAATGCACACAACCCTGGCATGCAAATCTACATAAAGGTTTCTAGGTTATAGTCTAGGTCAAGTGTACTGCCTCATTCTCTATAACCAATGGCTCTAATACCAGTCTGTCACACCCCCGCTAAGAGCGGAAACACGAGGATGTAACGAGACGGGATCGTCATAACACATGGTAAGCGAATAGAGATGCAATATAATAAATGATGACAAGCGTGTCATAACGACACCGAACAACAAGGGGACTTGTGTCGTGTTTAGTCAATATTCACGACAACATAGCCATAAGCATAAACATGATAAACGATCACATAAACAAAGATGTAAACATTGTAATGTATTTCCCACAACTCGGGAACAAGTGTCAAAAGTATAATGTTGTTTACAACAAACTACAACAATTGTTTCCAAAATGTATGTTTAGTCTCAAAAATGCATCCTAGGGTCCGCACTAAGGCAGCACACCTAGATCTTTAGTTAGCATTGTCACCTGAAAAGATATGCTCAAAATGATCAACAAAATTGTTGGTGAGCTCGCAGGTTTAAAAGTAAATGAGTAATAGATGTTGTAATGTAATTGTTGTGGAATAACGTGAATACAGTTATAAGTAAGCAAAATCACATGACATGAGCTTTACAACCAAACCTAATGACGTGCACGCATAATCTTGTCAGAATATATTCACCCAAGGCCCGTTCCTGGCGACTGTTGGTACTAACTAGTATACCAACAAACAAGGGTGGGGGTGTCAACCCAGTAGTACTACCTATCCGTCGGTTCCACACTGGAATTAAATGGTTGTAAGAAAGAACCACACAGCAGACTCAAGCATGTATCAGATAAGTACTCACAAAACAGTAGCACGTTGATTCCAAGTATGTAAATTGTATGTATGTTGTACAACATAGAAAATGGGTGAGCATACTTTTCCCCTAAGTTTGTAAATGATTGAAAAGTTGTATAAGCACAAAAAGGGGCCACAAAACTCACTTGTTAGGTGGTAAGTATGTATGATCAAAGTTTCCCAAGTGTAGTATGTAATGAATGGTCAAACACCTATTGACAGTTATTGTTAAGCATTAATGATATGTATAAAGCAATTAGTAATGTTCGGTCGATTCGGGTTGTATCGGGTCAGTCGTGGGTAACACACACAAGCAGACACACGTATTGGATCTTATGTAGATCCAAGTACTAGGAGTAGTTGCCATTGCCGATGATATTCATGTAAAGATCCCATTGTTATAAGTGAAAGTACTTGTTAAATGTTTGTAGTCCCAAATGGGTTGTTGATAATTGTAAATTGTTAGGTTGATGTGATTTGGAATAGTATTTGCATGTTGATAGCATTGATTTTAATCTTTGTGGTCAAGCAATGACAACTGTGTTAATGTTACCTCAAAATCACACCACCAACAAGAAGGAAATCACACACTCGGCAACTTCAGTCGCATAACAATACCAGGCGCACAACTCAACACTCCATTCGCACGAATCAACTCTCATTCATACGAATCAGCTTCATTCGTACGATTGAGCCTTCATTCGTGCGACTAGCATTCAGTCGTACCACACAACACCCAATCGCACGACTTAACCTCCATACGCATGAATCAACCTTCATTCGTACGAATCAGCTACATTTGTACGACTGAACCTTCATTTGCACGATTGGCCTTCAGTCGTGCGACACACGCACAGTCGCATACATTCATTCGGTCGCATGACTCAATCACACACAGCATTCATCCGCATTGACTCAATCACACACATCGTTAATCCGCATTGACTCAATCGCACACATTCATTCGTTCGCACGACTCAGTCGCATGACATCCCAGTCGCACAACTCAGTCGTTCGAATGACACAGTCGCATGACTCAGCCGCACGATTCACCCAGTCGCACGGCTCAGTCGCATGATAGACCCAGTCACCATAACTGCAGGTTCGCGACTGCTGAAGTATAGAGCATCCTTGGCTGCTCTGAGCACGGGTTTTACACATCAAGAACTTCCAAAAACCCACTACAAACACACACAAACAAGAAGCACATGCAGAAAGACATCACACGCACACACGACCTCTTGTATTCGGGTTGAACCCGAACACCCAAAACCCTAGAAATGGACAGTAGTAAAATGAGAAAGAAAGGGACAACAAGGTCGTCTACCTGCAAGGATGGAGTAGACTAGGTTATAGATGAAGTCTAGACGAAGAAAATGTGACCAAACGGGGCGTTTTTTGTGCAAGGAAGAAGATGTAGGGTGAAGAAAAAGATGATGAAGATGAAGAAGGTGTAGTAAATAAGGGCTAGGGCTGGAAATGGGGTTTATATACCCAGCCCAAGTTTGGAAAATAACACATTTAGTCCCTGCACTTAAATCCCCGAAATCCTAAATTTGTTTCGGTTGAAAACGACTTTAAAAGTGTTTGTTATATTAATGTTAAAAATGCATTTAATGATATTTGGCACTTAAAAATGGTTTCATTAATGACAATGATTGATATGAAAATGATATATTTAGTGATAATAATGATGAAATTTATAAAAGTTTTAAGCATAGCACACGTTCACGAAGAAATCACAAGAACAAGGATAATAAAGCAAGTATGATATCCACACAAGGTGTTAATAAGGATGAGAAATGAATGGTCAAAGAAGAGTTAACAGAAAACCACATTAATTGACGGACCTTAAGGTGACGGATGTCACAATAAATGACTTCCATAACACACAAAGCCTGGCACCAGCACCGGGGCAAGCGATAAAGATCCCAACTTTATATAACACCCCAAACGTATGCACAAAACGGATATTGGGCCGAAGATCATAAATGACTTCCATAACGCACAAAGCATGGCACCATCACCGGGGTGAGTAATTACTATATACCATGTACTATATCACTAGTCAGTCAAAAAGACTGGACCCTTGCGTGTATCCTTAAGGGTTAGCTAAACCACATACAGTTGAGCTTATGGTATTTTTGAGTCGTGCACCTCCGTACATTTTGCTTGCAAGCCTTTCTTTACTTTCTTTTTCATTAATGCATGCATTCTATCATTATGTTCCTCTTTTCATTATCTTTCACTTTATGTTACATAATAATTTATCATTTCTTTCATAACTATAACACGTAAAGCCATGGGAAAGATAAACATACATAACAGGAACATAAACATAATCATAAAAACATCACCATACAAGGCACCATCATTCATGCATAACATACATCATACATACCATCATGCATAAGCATCAATCATACATCATCAATGACTCCAAAAAGTCAACTTACTATACCCCCGGGAACATCCCAAGTCAAATCCTACATCACACCTTTCCCCAAAAAAATCAAAAAATAATCTAAGTATTTAGGTGCATGAACACTATACAGGCGCATAAGCACTATGCAGGCGCATGGCCTTTCAAACGCATGAGGAACACTTAGGCACATGGGAAACTTTCAAGCGCATAAGCACTATTGGAGCGCATGAGCAACACTTAGTCTATTCTTGGAAATTTCTAGGCACATGAGCATTATGCAAGCGCACGAGTGCCTAGGCGCATGAGCTATCTGGGCGTATGAACACTATTCGGGTGCATGAGGTTTTGGGCGCATGGGAACACTTAGGCAGTTATTTTCAGTTGGGCGCATAGGCTACTATTTAGATGCATGAGCAGTCTATAACACACTTAACATCATAATTCAGTCCCCAGTCATCACCTATCATGTTCTAAGCTTAAATCATGCATTCTAAGCCTTAGAAACACAACCATAACAACATCAAACACAAACATAGCCCAAAATCAAACCCCACCCAAAATCACACACATAAACTCATACGGGTATGAAACCCAACTTTTATAAAAAGTTCATACATGCATTTCCATCCCTAAAGCAGTATAAAACAAGTAAAAATGGGGTTCTAGAACTCACATTTGCAGCCTTTGGTTATAACTTCTTTAAAAACCCATTTGCAATAGAGTTCAACCGCCTAGAAACCCACCAAAAACACACACCCGAACACACACAACATATATAAGCATACAACCAAGGATAAAACCAGTTAAGAACATCATAAACTCACGAATTCTTACCTTGATTTCGACTCCCGGCACTTATTCTTCAAAATATCTAAGAGTTTCTGCTCTCTTTCTGTCTCTCTAAAAATATCCGAAGATTTATGTGTAGAGAGAGTGATGGGATGCCATGCCACCTTTATCACCAACTTTGATAGTTTAGTTCTTTTTGACACATTAGGTCCCTCTACTTGGGCTTTATATTTTTTTTCTTTCTTATTCTTCACTTTATTCTTTTGTTTGAGTCTTCTAAAAATAACCAGGTGTTACATGTGGGAAATGTTCAAACCATAACTTTTGAAGAAGATGACATGGTAGGGTAGGGTAGCGTAGGGTAGGGTAGGGTAGGGTGGGTGGGGTAGAATAAGTACGACCCATTCTATATTTGAAAGTTAATATAAAGGGTATATTAATTCAAGGGTATTTTAGACTTTTTTTTCTATTTAACTAAAAACTTAACAAAAGTTAATGTAAGGGAACAATAATGTTACACATTGATAAACAGTTGCAACCAAACTTGTAATTACTCAAAAACTAAGACCGATATTGAAATATGAGCAAAGCATAAGAACCAATCATGTAATTAACTCATTATATAAAGATGAAGATACACAATCAATAAAAGATACCTCTTTGACTTCAAATTTTAGCATATCAATAATAACTAGTTCAAACTCAAGGTGAGATCATTTTTAACACATGATACATGAATGTGGCCTAATTCCTCATCAAGGATATATAGACATATAACTTTTCAAAAAGCTAAAAAGATAACACACAATAGTCACCTAAAGTTATGATATGAGAAACAAATTATACAATTATATCAATGTGAAAGATGAACTAAACTCCCTTCAAGGTTATCTAATTTTAAAAATATTTGGAAAGTTAAAACAATAACATATAACAACCACCTTAGTATGTGTAGAATAAACAACTATAATTACCTTCAATTCATGAACATCAAACCATAAGTACAAAACCAATTCATAAACAATAACAAGACAATTCATGACAAACGCCATAGTGTTCTCAAACCTAAGCATAAAGAAGCACATTTATCTTATTTTACTAAACATTAAGCTTACAAAAAAACACCTAAACTCAAGAACATCAAAGAACTCATAGTGATATGAATTTGATGGTGCTAGATCCTCCTTGAAAGTATGATACCTTAGATTTTATCATTTAAATCTCTCAAAAACAATTTAGATAGCCCCAAATCACCTAGGGTGTTGAGGGAGGCTAGGTTTTGAAAAAAAAAATAAAATTTATAACGGCTATGAATTCAAGTTAAAACCCCAATCTAGGCTTGCACATGGGTGCGTAGAATAAGTGAATAGGTTTTGTAGGCTGTAATTTCTCACATAACATGTTTAAGTGCTACATGGCCATGTAGTATACCCTAAATGGTCATGTAGCGTACCCCACATGGACGTTAAAGAAATTCTTTAAGAAATCTTTGTTTTTCTTTAAGTATTCCATCAAAAATCAAGTAACTACCGAGGACTATAACATCCAAATATATCACAAATAATTGGATAAATAAATGATTTGTAACCAATAATGATTTATGTGTGGGATAATGTGTATTAATAACATATAGATTATTCACATATTAGTTGACAATTTTTTTAGTTTTTGTGATAATTATATTTATGATAATTATGTCAAGTATCCTTGGATAATTATGTTCAGTTTGTGTCAAAGCTTAAAATACTTTCATTTATATTTGTTTATGCTCATGAACAGTTTTTTTGTATTCATTGTTTTTGTTTGTATTTGTTTATGTTTGGTAAGTGTTCATAAACTTTGCATGAACAGTTCATCTCTTTAATCAAAAAACATGAATAAAAATCTCATCAGTAAAAATTTGTAAATAGTTATGAAAAACTTTTACGAACAAAGACATGTTCGTTTGTTTCGTTTACGGTACTCACCGCATGGGTTTGCTTATTATCTACCGCATAATTAAATTAGTCCATTTTCATTTATTTTGTTGAGAATGAGTCAAGTTATTTCAACATTATATTATATTCAGGAGATAGTTGAGTCTTGATTTATATGTTTTTTGTTGCAATGTGAAAATTGTTAGCATTATGAAAAATATGGGAACCTTCTCCCCTATTTAATTTGTTGCGATTCTGACGCATATTGACATGTGTGCAAGAGCAGAGAGCGTAAGGGTCGTAGCATAAATTAAATATTCCAGATTGACGTGTATACAAAGAATATAAATGGAATGGACTTACCAGATTGACCCATATTCACTATAATTTAAATTAACTTTGTATGCATAATCAAAACAAATATATTAACATCCATGAGGCTTTGACTCTTACTGGATGATTGATAAAGTTTATCAAGTTGAAGTTTCCCTCTTTTTAACCTGTAATTTCATATTATGTAGGAGGAAATTGATTGTTTTATGCTTTTCAAAACTCTTCATATATCGCATGAGAAAAGTTCAAGAAAAGTTCCACGCAAAAAGAAATTGGTTAGGTCTCAAGATTTTATATTTCTAACACGATATGGACCCGAAACGGTTGAGGTTGAAGCTGAAGTGGCGATTCGGGTTAGCTTCACAAACTGATTGAGTAACATATCAAAAATTGGAAGTCAAAAGAGAATGTGTGTTTGGTTCTGTAGTAAGAAATCACAAGTATGGTATAGGTATTTTTAATCCCATCGTCATATGCAAAACGTGAAATAAAGTATTTAAGATAAACTCATGTCAAAACATGACTAGAAGAGCTGTATTTGTATTCGTATTCGTATTCGTGTGTCTGACAATATTGATGTTCAAGTTCATATGAAAAGACTAGTACAATTTTTTATGGATAAAATGGCATTATAGTAGTAAGTTCATAGGAAGTTATGAAGAACTTTACATAAAAAAATAAGAGGCTTGTTTTGGGATATGCTTCCCACACCAATTTTGCTATGTTGACAATCATCATCTTGTGGGTCCTATGTGAACCTTTGACTTTTAGTGGTCAAGATATTGTTGTTTCTTGTTTCTGCTTATGGAACCCAACTTGAAAGCAACACACTCGACCACACCCACACCTGCATCACAAGTCAATAACTTCTTAAGGTTGAAAAACAATAAAACATAAAACCTTTGTCTGATCACAAATTACATAGAAATTTTCATCTACTTTCCTCTTATTATCTATAAATAACCCAAACAAAGCATTATCTTTCTTACATTTTTGAAAGGAAGATGATATCCATTGGAGGTAACTCTTCTCACATCAATCTGCATTCTGTTTTTGTATTTTTTTCTACCATTTATACACATGGTATTGCTTAACAGATTCTGATAATTAACTTGCTTTTTGAACTTGTGTCCAGTTATAGGTTTGCTTGCGTTCTCAGATCACAGAAAACTCTTCCAAGTGGTGCCAGATAATGTTAAAAATATGTGGAACGAGTGGGCCCTGCGCACGCTGATTTTAATCAGCCTTGCTGCACAGGTCACTTTAATTCTACTAGGCAACGTTCGGAAATACAATCCCAGAACACGAGTCAGAATGGCTCTCTGGTCTGCCTACTTATTGGCATCTGCAGTGGCATCTGCAGCTCTTGGTGTTATCACCCGAACCGCCTTAGATGTATGCAACACCTACACGTCTCACTCCCTTTCACAACTGCACAAGTTAAGCGCAAGTGACCTCATGTCTTTTTGGGCACCCTTTCTCCTACTGCACCTTGGTGGTCCGGATGCAATTACCGCCTTTGCATTGGAAGATAACGAGCTTTCTTTAAGACACTTTGTGGAGATTGTCTTTCAGTCAGGTGTAGCTCTTTACATCCTTTTGTTATCCTGGCCGGGTTGTTCAGATCTCCCACAGCTAAGCATCTTGGTTTACCTTGCCGGTTTCATCAAATGTGCAGAACGTATTCAGGCTCTACGGTTAGCCAACACTGAGAATCTTCGTGACTCGATGCTTGGTCCCCCTGACCCGGGTCCAAATTATCCCAAATTCCTGGAGAGTCTCCACTTGAAAAAGTCACAAGGTTTCATTGTGGACGTCGAGGAGGTCTCTGAGACGCCTCTTCCAGCCAATGATCATGCATATCCTGTGGAAGATATGCTCATATCAGAAGCCTATGACCTTTTTCAAACATTCAAGCGCCTTTTTGTCGATCTCATACTTACTTTTGAAGATCGCGACCGTAGCCAATCCTACTTCCGCCATCTTAACTGTATTCAAGCCTTTCATGTAGTTGAGATTGAACTTGGATTTGCATTTGACATGCTTTACACCAAGGCTTACGTGGTGTATACGTCTAGAGGGCTCATGCTTCGCCTTGTAAGTGTTTTCTTCCTTGTTTTGGTGACGGTGGGGTTCTGTTTTCTCTGTGATATGAGCAACTACCACTTCATTGACATTGTCATTACTTGCCTATTATTTGGTGTTGCCATTTTATTGGAAATATTTTCTGTTATTACCATGCTCCGCTCTGACTGGACGGATCATTGGTTGAGCCAAAGAAACCTTACTCGGGATGTTCTCACAGTCCCATTCCTAAAAAACCCAATAAAACGAAGGTGGTCTGGTTCCATTGCACAGTTTGATCTACTAAGTGTTGCTCTTGAGGAGAGGCCTGCTATTTTCCTGCAAATTCAGAAATTCTTCCTGATAGATAATATTCGCATACAGCATCGTTACAAGACTTACAGCAGAGTTTCTGACAGCCTAAAATATTTAATTTACACTCAGTTTCGTGAGTTCATGGTTGTGTACTCTGATCCCAAAGAGTTATGCACTCATAAAGGTAGTTTTTCTCTCAGAAAGAACAAGTGTGACGCTCTTCTGTGGAGCACTACTAAAGTGGAATTCGATCAAAGCATTCTTATATGGCACATTGCCACCTCCCTTTGCTATTACTCAGATATTGACCATAAAGACGAAGCCACCACTGACATCCACCGTACTGAAAGCAAGCACATATCTGACTATCTGCTGTATCTTCTCGTGTCTTATCCTGTTATGCTGCCAATAGGTATTGGTATGATCCGGTATCGTGACACTTGTGCTGATGCCATGCGTTTCTTTAAAGAAAAAGGCCCCATTACAGAAAAAGTTGCTGCCTGTAACAAGCTGCTTGAAGTTGATTCTCTTGAGGTTTTGCCAAGTAAAGTGAAAGGAGATCGAAGCAAATCTGTACTCTTTGATGGTTGTAGGCTGGCATTAACTTTGAAAAAAATGGAAAACGATCGCATGTGGAAAGTCATGAGTGAAGTGTGGATTGAGATTCTGGCTTATGCTGCTACTCACTGCAGAGGATTTCACCATGAGCAGCAGCTTCGCAAAGGGGGTGAGTTTTTGACTCATGCTTGGCTTCTGATGGCGCATTTGGGCATCACTGAGCAGTTCCAGGTGTCTCACGGCCATGCTAGAGCCAGAGTCAATGTGCTCTAAACCATGTATGACTTTGATTCAGACATTCAAATTCTTTCATTGTAACTGTTAAATTTTGCAGATATAAGCATTGTGTTTGCATTTTACAAGGTTGTTGCTATCTTTGATTAATGTAAACATATTCATAGTTGTACACTTCTAGTTGATACATCAGATGAACAAAGTTCCATTGTTTATCTACATATCTTTCTTTTACGTTACTTTCATGTTCTATCAAGTGATCCTTGTTCATAGTTACTGTTGGTCAGGTTCTTGTTGCATTCTTGGTTCCTCTCGGTCAAGTTTTGATTGCAGCATGTCCTTAGAAAAGTGTGATGCTTTTATGGTTCACAACCATAAAATTTACTACCATCTTTCTTTGAATTCTCTAGCAAACCATTAGTTGTTTTAAAGCAATAAACAATTAATTTAACTTTTATAAAATTAAGAAAAGATAAAGTGATAGACTACATCATGCCAACACCTTAGATGCCTTAGGCAACATACCATTAGTCATGCATATATGTATATACATAGGTATCCATATACCTAGACACACACATGTATTAAAGAGAGAGATTCTTGATATGTGGCAAAGAGTGTTGGTACAGTTACAACTTACAAATTAGTTGTTGTAGAATTGCACTCAGTGCGGAACCGGGAAAATTTTTAACCGGGGCCACTAAGTTTAATGCTCTAATATCAATCAATTAAATTTACAGAATTTTGATTTGGGTCGGGTCAGGTAGACTTCCAAAAAACTATTATACACACTCGAACCTTTATCATCTAACATTAAATTTCAAATTCTAGTCAGCAACAATCTAGCGGGTAATTGTCAAATAAATCTTTATAAAAAAGAAAAAAAAGGTATAAAAAACAAACCTTAGTTCTTAAAAACCAAACGGAGATAATGCCATACTCAAATTTCCAGTTTCTTAAACTTTCTCATATCACCCAATGCAGCTCTATAAATTCACAAATTTAAAGCACTAATCTGAATTCAATCTAAATTGAATTAAAAGATAATAACAAAGGATACAAACTTAATAATGTCTCATTGCATAAACTATTTTTCACTCAAACGCTAGCCGTTGGTTAAAACAAACGGCCATATGCTCGACAAAACCGAGTCAGGTAGATGAACAATAGAAAGTTCTTTGTGATAAAATATTAAACATAAAATGTAGAATCAAAATCTTGGTGTTGAACAAAATGTAGGTGCCAAAATGACTAAAACAAATTTAACTAAGAAGAAGAAATCACCATATTTGTAGTAGAATCAAGATGTAGGCCTAAAATGTAAACAAATAAAGAAAACTAAGTTAAAGAAAACTAAGTTAAAGAAAACTAAGTTAAAGAAAACTAAGTTAAAGAAAACTAAGTTAAAGAAAACTAAGTTAAAGAAAACTAAGTTAAAGAAAACTAAGTTAAAGAAAACTAAGTTAAAGAAAACTAAGTTAAAGAAAACTAAGTTAAAGAAAACTAAGTTAAAGAAAACTAAGCTCGACTCCTTAAGTTTGTAAGGGAGAAGGAAAGGACAAAATGTAGAATCAACATCGAGTCTATGAACCTTCAAATCAAGCTACAACTAAAAGTAACCGTGAGAGAGGGCTTTGGTTTGGATGGCGGTCGCCGGCTGTTGGAGTGATGAAGGGGATGGTTTTGGCCTTTGGGTTTGTAAAATTTGATCATACCAAGGAATGACTCTGGACCTTCCTTCATCTGCCTCTTCCACCACATCCCTCATCCCTTGCAGTTGGTGATACCTTTACATAAGCAACAATACAACTGAAAATACTCAGCACGTTGCACCCTTCATGTTAGGCCAGCTTGTTTCGCTTCTTCTATTATTCTCTTCTTTATAAATAATACAACCGAATCCCTAAAAATTTGGCAATAACATTACATGTGTATATATACGGGACATGGGAGTGATCAAATAAAAATTTAAAAACAAGTAATCAATCTTAACTACTAGTTCTCAATGGTAAAATTGCAATTAATAAAAACATATTTAAAAAAATTATAAATCAAAAAATAACATAAAAATAAAAACACAAAAATATTCTCCTACTTTCCCTCTTTCATAAAAAAACAAATTTTTTTTATAAAAAATAAAAAATTCCCGTTCTTTTAACGAAATTCGTTTTACACATGTGTAATATCGGATTTACACATGTGCAAATCCAGTACTACACATGTGTATAACTAGATTTACACATATGTAATCACCGGCTACCACCACCTGCCAATCGCCCATATCCGAATCAGTACCATCACCGACAGCCAACTGACGAACCTACATCTCCTTCTTGTTGGATCCTTTACACAATATTATCTTTCAAACCATAAGTTTACCTTTCATTTATCTTCTTTACCCTTCTTCTCTAAATTCCATTAGCACTGATGAAAAAGTATGGCCAATGTGTTCTCCGATTCGTTCTTCTTGACATTCAATTTGGGGTTTTCGATTTTGGATTTTGGTTTTTTAGGGTTTTGTGTTTTAAATGGTTAATTCATGAATTGGAGTTTGAATGGAATGTTATATTGGTGAAAAAGGTCGGTTTTGGCTTCGCGTTGTTGCATTGGTGGTGGTGGAATTTTTGTTCCGATGGTTGTGTGCATGTGTGGTGGCGGTAGCGATGGGTGGTTGTGTGTCTGTGTAGTGGCGGTGGCGGTGGTTGTGTGGCTGTGTAGTGGTGGTGGAGGTGGATGTATGGTAGCGGTGGTGGTGGATGTGTGCACATGTGGTGGCGATGGCGGTGGTTGTGTGGCGGTGGCGGTGGCTGTGTGCATGTGTGGTGGCGGTGACTGTGTGGCGGTGGCGGTTAGGTGGTCGCTATGGTGTGGTAGGGTGCGGTGGTTGTGTGGTGATGAGTGTGAGGTGGTGGTGGCGGTGGCGGTGGCTGTGAAATAAAGATCAGGAAAGTAGGTTTGTCTATTATATGTGTGTGTTATTCTTTGTTAAAGTTTTATAACCACCAAACCACATGGACTATATATATATATATGTGTGTGTGTGTGTGTAGAGAATATGCATAGAGGCTGAAGCAACTAAAGACTTTCTGCATGCATGCTGCACAAGTACTGAAGAAGAATGCTTCGGAAGTTTCACACATACAATAGAAATATTCTAAGTGTGAGATCTTCCGAAGCCAAGACCAATATCTTCCGAAGCCAATGATGAAGTCTTCCGAAGCTTCAGAGACAAAGCCTTTCGAAGCCTCAACTCTTGAAGACAGATTTCTTCCGAAGACTTTTAGTAACATGCTTTATCTGATGTACTATTCCATAAAGCTGGACACATTTCCGCTGCATCTCTGTAAAGTCACCAACTTACATGAGTTGGTGAAAAGGTCTATGTTGTTGGTAACTGTACATTGAGGTCTTGAGTCTGTAAACTTTCTACTTCATGTATTTTATCCTTTTTGTAATAGATGTCATAGTCACAAAGTCAAAAAGGCAATCTGCCTTTTTGACTCTACAATTGATTTTGTTTTGAGTCTAGTCAATTGTATCCAGCTGGGTTTTATAGTATGGCGGCTATAGGATGTAGTATAAGTATCTCATGTTCTTGTAACTTTATGGATATGCTTTGTAACACTTGTAATAAAACATAAAGAAAGCAATATACTACATTCTTGAAAACTATATACTTGTGTTTTGTCTTTTACATTACTTGTATTCTTAGTGTCTTTATTGTGGTTAATCCAGTTCACTGTTTGTTTAAGTTTAAGTTAATCTCCTCTTTGTGTTGTTGTGTTGTAAGTGAACCCCCTTCACCGATCCTGTAATATACACACACACACACACCACACACACACACACACATATATATATATATATAATATATATATATATATATATATATATATTTACATATATACATACATATATACATATATATACACACATACATATACATACATACATATATATACACACATACATATACATACATACACACACACACACCACACACACACACATATATATATATATATATATATATATATATATATATTATCTATTAGTTTCTACCATTAGCCAAGGAATCATCTATAATCTATAAATTTTAATAAAAGAAGATTTCTTTTGCCACTTGTCGTATTTTTAAACCATATTTTTGACACTTGTTATTCTTCTAAACATGCTCAATTTATTTTCCCTCCAAATGGATATTAAAGTAATTTAAACACTCAAATAATTTCTTTTTTTATACAAATTAATTTGATCAATTGATATATTTTTCTCTCATCTAGATTTTTTTATAATTAAACTATGTTTTTAAAAATAAATTTTATTAACAAAATTAAAATTCATTTATTTTCTAAAACATTAAACCTTCGAAACAAAATATTTAAATCACTTCTTTTTAAAATAATTATAAAAATATAGAATTTTCTAAAAGCAGTTTTATTAAGGGGATGTTTGATTGCGCCGACTGAGTCAGAAGCTGACCCAGTAAGAGGTTCTAACTAAAGCTGCATCTGACTGAAATTTGGCTGTTGATTTAGTATCTGACTGACTCTGCTAAATGAGAAAAATAACCACTGTGTACACTTCTGTTAACATTCTCTGCTAGTTGAGTGTGAAATGATAAATATAATATATATATATATATATATATATTCACAAACATCTTCTCCCGCCTACATCTCCGCCTACATCTCTGCCACCGCCCCTCCGCCACCGCCACCGCCTCTCAACACCTTCATCTGAAACCTCTCTCTCAACCTCATTCATCAACGTCTCCATCTCCACCTCTCTCTCAGATATGTACACGTCTACTCGTGGTCGCGGTCGCGCAAGGGTGGTCGCGATCGCCGTGGGTGGTCGCGCAGGTGGTCGCGATCGCTGTGGGTGGTCGCAGAGGTTGTCGCCATGGTTGGTCGCGGTCGCGCAAGGGTGGTCACGATCGCCGTGGGTGGTCACGCAGGTGGTCGCGGTCGCCGTGGGTGGTCGCAGAGGTTGTCGCCATGGTTGGTCGCGGTCGCGTAGGTGGTTGCCGTGGGTGGTCAACCGAGTCAGCCTTTTTAATTTTCAGGTCTAGGTCAGCCATCTTGGACCCGGTCAGCTGAAATGAACCTCGTATCAAACAGGCTGACCCGCTGACTGAGTCAGCCGGTCAGCCGGGTCAGCCGATATCAAACACCTCCTAAAACAACTAGAATAATTAAGAACTTGAGTTTTTAATAAAAAAGATTTTTATAAACAATATTTTTTATAAAAAAATCTTAAAACAAATATTTAAAAATAAAACTATTTATATAAGAGAGTTAAAAATAATATAATTATTTATCTCTTGAACAAGTACGTGCATATAATTTTATGCATATTATATATTAAAATATCGTACCGTTACTTTTCGTGTTTATTACTAACTATCATTCGTTTAATAAATAGGTTTCTAGACTATCTTTTATCTATATATCTATCTATCTATAACTTATATATTGTTTATTTACTTAAATAACTATTCATATGCAATTATAATAATATTTTATCTTCAAACATGATTTTATAATTCATAAATTTTTATTAGTAATTATTTATTTTTTTATTCATTCAACTCGTGTAATATACGAGTAACTAACCTAGTTATTTGTATAATCAAATGTTTTATTTCTCCCAAGGTCACGTTAAGTTATCTTTCCCAATTGAAATACATAAAAATGCCGCAAGTATAAATTGCAAGATCTAGAATTTTGTTGAAAACATAGTTTAATTGGAAAATCAATAAATATCTAAAAGGTTTTATAATGTTCAAAATTCATTCTTTAAGGTAGCATCATGTAGAAAAATTATCTATTTATTTTGACAAACACTTTTTTCCCTATGGAAATAACAACTATTAAGCAGATTAGTTTTGAAAAAAAATGCTTGAAATCTTGAATGCCCTTCAATGAAAAGATTAGGAATTGATTTTGTTGCTGTTGATAGCACCAACAAAATTGAGAAACTATGGATGGAGGAAACCACATTTTTTAGAAAAATAAACTTGCTACACATATATTTGAATCATCCATATGAAGTCAGCTTTAGGTTATAGCTAACTAACAAAAGGAATGCTCATGGTGGGTTTAGAATTTATATGTTGATATTTCTAATGTGTTGAATAAATATCTACAAGGTTCTATATGTTCACAATTCATTTTATAAAGCAACAACATGTACAAAAATCATCAAAATAACCTATATCCATGCTATGAAAATGACAACGTTTGAGCAAACGATTAGCTTTGGAAAAAATAAATGCTTAAAATTTTGAATGCCCTTCAATGATCGTAAAACAAATGATCTTTTATTATAAAAAGCATACCAACAAAGGAATTATATAATAAAATAAAGAAACAATGTCAAAAGTTTGATCCATACCTCTTTACATGTCAAACTACACAAACAATTAGCTGCTAGATAACTCTTCAGCTTTAACAAATCTTTGATTCTTTTTAAGCACCCTATATGATCTATCACATCAAATTTTATAACAAAAATGTATATACATAAGAGTAATTAACAAGAAATGAAAGCAGACCCTACAAAGAATGTGTATACATAAGCTTAATTAACAACAAAAGAGAAAAAACCCACATACATTGTTTTTCACACTGTTCATAATTCAGAATATTAGTTTTTCACATGTTCTTCATAATGTTCACTAAATTTTGTTTTGATTACAAGTTTTGTAGTAGCATGATGGACTAAACCATTCACCAGCTAGCACTTCCTAATCGATCGACCAAAATTATCCATCATAAGGTTATAGGTGACAAAACAGGTTGATCGTGTAACTATCAAACCGGGTCATGATTGAAGCAATTCAATTTTCAATTTAATTACTACAAGTACTTTTTTCCATTTTTTAATAAAAAAGTGTATTTATCTATGAGTAACAATAATCATAAATCTTTAAACTGATGGGTCGATACGAAACCACAAGCAGAACCCAGTTATGTTGGAGCAGATACAATTGGTCATCGGACCCTGTTCTAGTTTAGTCAAAAGTAGTAGTTTAAGTGGGGGTAGTGGGGTAGAAATTAGTGAGGTAGTTAATAGCATGTTACCTTATTTATAGTTGTTTGATTTTCTAGTGGAGCAGAGGAGTATTTTGGATTTTATAAGTTGTATTTTTGAAGAATTGTCCCTCTCAAAGAGGGCTGTTGTTCTTGTTTCTTTTTAGTAATTAAAGCTTGCCGAACCCGGAATTCAATAATTGCCGCCCAATTATCAGCCATTGCGGCACGATTAGACGCCATGTTGGCATCCTTGGAGGAGGATATTGCAGCAATCAAAATTCAAATGATCGATGATGACAGTTTTTATGAAAATGCAGATGAAGATAAGAAAAACAGGATGGTGGAGGACAACTTAATGGCCAACAAAAGAGGCGGAACACCACTATCTAGGGATGATGTTGCAACGCTTAATATCGTGATGTTTGGGAACAAAACCAGCAACCAAGTATCAAAACCTGCACCAGAACATGTGTCTTCCCTTAAACCGGTGGCATCACCACTGTCTCTGACACCACCCTGATCCAGACAAATGCAACAACTCCCTTAAACCAAGTATCAAACCCCCCTACCGCCATCTCCAACAAATGCAACAACTCTAATCCAGACACGGTCCCTATCAACATTTGCAGCTGCACCACCACCGACCATGGCACCATCTCCTTCAACAACTTTGTTAGAAATACTCGCACAACCAACAACCAACATGTATATTCAAGCCAAACACCATGGACCACTTATACGTCTCCGACTACATTTAGACGACTTGAATGGCACCAGCCGTGGGTCGTTGATATCGGTCAAGAGTATAAGTCGCGGGGTATGCCATCGGAAAGTCAAAATTCTACAGAATTCCATCATCTTGTTGTGGAACCCTTTGAGGAAGAACTGAATGAAAGGACAACTCCACCTTTCTCTGCCAACTTGAGGACAAGTTGTTTTTTCAGGGCTGAAGAATTGACACAAAACCACATGCAAAAAATGCATCGAAGTCTTTCGACGTGAATTCACCTCCACAATCAGTTCGGAGTGTCTTTATCTGGAAGGGACTTTGTTTCTCGACCAACACCTTTAATATATTGAACATTTGGTGCGCTTTCAACCAATCTTCATTGGCCTTCAACCGGACAATCGCGTCATCAAACGCCATACTTTCTAAATCAATAGTTTGTTCTACTGATGCAACTAGTTGAAGATAGTTATCTAGAATAGTATCGAGAAGTTTTCGAACCAGAACACTATCCTCTAGAGTTGCTCCTAAACTACTATATCTTGAAATCATTCTGGATAGTTTCCCGGCATATTCATCCATCTATTCCCCATCTTTCATTCGAAAGGACTCAAACTCCCTTTTAAAAGTTGTCAATCGGTCCTTTTTCACCCTATTAGCCCCTAAATGTCGTAACTTTAGAGATTCCTAAACCTCCTTTGTTGTCTTCTTCTTCGCCACTTGTAGCAATACGTCCTCCCAAATTGCTTGAAACAGGAAGGCTCTAGCGGTCTTGCTCTTCTTCTCATCAACGGTTGCTCCAACCGGTGTTTCTATGGATTCCCATAGTCCTTGGGCATCCATTATCGCCTCCATCTTAATGGACCAAGTGGTGTAAATTGTTGCAGACAAGGTTGGGATCTGAAGGGAGACCGAACTGGTTTCCTTCATTGGGTTCGATGTGGTAGCTAGGGTTGACATTGGTGCAAACCGAGAATACTTAGGCATAAACTTGTCAAGCTGTGCTCTGATACCAAGTGTTGGTATAATCAGAGAGCTAAAGGGAAACAACTTCAAACAACTTTCTTCTCTAATAAACTTTAACGATTACAAACTGAAAATTTTCTAAGGAAATTGCAAGTGCATACATTCATCTACCTACTATTGCATATTTATACTAAAGAAAGATAAACTACTAAACTCAAGTTACAACCACGTATGACTCTGCATGTTCACTCCATGTTTGCCACAGACCTCGATTCCATGATTATCCACTTTTAACGGGTTACTCCCACAACTTTGACAAGGTAACATTGACCTTTGACCATCAATAGGTCCTAAATTGCCCATCCTTCCAAAATTATCTTCTATTAAATTTGATGTTTGTAGGTAATATATATCTCTCTCCTTCCCTCTCTCTGTGCTTCTTTCGCTTCTATTGGACGTATAACAAACTTGTTTAAGTGAAGTTAGGAATATTGTGCCAAGTAGAAAATTTTGTGCTCGTGTTTCTTCGTTTACTAAATAAATAAACATAAATAATTTCTTTATCAAACGGATCATTATACGTCTAATCGGTTAGAGCAGGCACAAAATATAGTTCTTACGTATCTTTTTAACCAATAAAACAACATAATAGCAGGTGAACTTATTTGAATACTTTCGTTTTCATAAAATAATCTTTTAATCAATATCACTTTGTTCAGAACCCGTTTGACACAAACCAAATCCATACTTGTTTTCTAAAAAGAATTGTTGTAACCCAAACAAGATTGGCCTGACATGTTTTCTCTTGTCGCTTGGTGATAAATTAAGTGGATCAAGCAAGGCTACAACAGTTTCAAACACAAGAAATTTTGGTGACAGAATGTCTTTTTGTGGTCTTTATTTTCAGGATATAAAAAACAAGTACAAAGCATAGAAGATATAAATAGTCGTACGCCCACTACCTAACGTTCACATGAACTCCAACAAAATAGAAACACAAACTTGGAAGACTTAACTGCTTTTATGACTCTTTCTACTACTTGACTTAATACACTTTATCACCAAGAAAACAATAATAAACCAACAATAAATAAGCTGCACGTGGACTTGTGATGAGCTAGAAATGACACTTCAATACTCCCTCTCATTTCAACCTTCATCAATCTTAGCTTGGCACAAAATCAAGACAACATCACCGATATCTTCTAATTTCACATGTGAAATTTCGAGAAAATCAAATTTTAATGCATTTTTGATAAAGCAATGTTTACCAAAATAAAAAATTCCAAGCTAACCTGAAAACAACATCACCGATATCTTCTATCGCATGTTTGAAGTTGTCTACAATTGTTACCACCTTGCTACCGCCATATCTGATGGGTTTCCAAAACCAAGTTTTTTCATGGGTAAGGTGATTGGAACAACCGGAATCTACTATCCAATTATCTAACCTATCGTGTGTTGTTTCAATAGTTGCAGGCAACGCTTCTACATCATCTACACATGCCATTAAAGCTTCCACATCCCAACCATCTTCTTCTCCAATAGTAGCAGCATTTCCTTCATCATTTGCCTGCACTCGACAATTACGGGATATGTGGCCTTTGAGGCCATATTTGTAACACTTAAACGGAAACCTTTTACCTTGAAAACGAGACTTCTTTTCACCGAACGGCTCACCACGAACTGAATTAGTGCTTCTTCTTTCACCTTGTTCACAATTTTTGTTCTTGTCCACATGCCGATTAGTGTTACGAGACTTATGATTGTACTTACCATTTCCTTTCTCTGCATACAACACTTCATCTTCCTTTTTCACCAGATAATTAACCGTCAATGTTCCCGTTTGCTTGGCCAATGCTCCTTGGATAGCTAATAAGTTTTCGAACTCACCTAATAAAGTTTGTACCGGCCACCCTAGTAAAGCAGTCACAAAACTTCTATACTCGGGGTTCAAACCGTGTATAATGATGCGTTTCATTCTGGCATCACCAATCACGGCTTGTGTATCAAGATCAGCAATTTCCCGACACAAGGTCTTCACCTTGTGGAAATACTGATGAATCGTGAGTTCCTTTTGAGTTATACCCAATAACTTATTCTCTAGCAATTGAGTCAAGCATCGTTCTTTTTCGAGAAAACTTGAGCCAAGGTATCCCATGCCATTTTGAGTTGCATCCTTGATGTTGTCAAGGAGTTCTTCCTCCACTATTGTCTTCAGAATAACCATCGCCTTGCCCGCTTTTACTCCCCATTTCTGTAACACCCTCTTCAGATTTTCACGTGGAGGCTGCACTATGTCATTCCCTTAGGTCACCTTCCCCCTGTCCTTGCAAATATGAAGAAGGATACGTAGCCTAGGTCTTGTAGTTCTGGTTATTCAATTTCTTCACACCGCCAATCAAGGTGTAACATCTTCACTGGTGGCTCTGATACCACTTTAATAAATTAAGTGGATCAAACAAAGAATACTCAAACACAAGAAAAATTGGTTGTAGAATGCTTTTTTGTGATCTTTATTTTCTAGATATAAAAAACAAGTACCTTTATAGAAGATATAAATAGTCATACGTACACTGTCTAACGTTCACATGAATTCCAACAAAATAAGAAACAAACTAAAAAAACTTAACTGCTTTTATGACTCTTTCTACTATTGGACTTAAAACACTTAATCACCAAAGAAACAATAATAAAACAATAATAAATAAGCTGCATGTGAGCTTGTGATGAGTTGGAAATGACACTTCAACACCTGGCTCGACCTAGCCCTCATATTTTATGTGACTTAGGTGACACCTTGCAAAGAGATTGTTTACTAAATTTATACCAACTTCAATTTCTAGTGCCTAGATTTTTCAGAGGAACTACACAAAGATACCATAATAAATTGATGTGAATAGGTTATGTACAAAACTACTCTGTAAATGCAGCGATCAACATTTTATTCACACTTTAATTAAACATAACATAGTGAGCTTGAGATCAACATAGTATAAACCATTTGTTCAAAAAGTTCCCTAACCAAATGTCATTCTTATGTCATAGTTCAACCACTATGGTCTATGAGTGTCACAAAGGCAGCTAATGGGCATAAAACACCGCACTCTAGGACGTGAAAGGGGTGCATGATTAACAAAATACATTAAATAAAAAAGTCCACTTCAAATCATTTATTAATTTTATTTTTTTCAACTTAAAGCTCTTCGTAATTAATAAAATATATTAAATAAAAAAGTCCACTTACCTTACGACACTCACTACTTAATTAATATATTGCGTATGCGACTTTCACAACCTTCAAATCATTATTAACTTTTTCTCAACTTAAGCTCTTCATAATTAATTAAATATCAAAATAAAAAAGTTCAATATTAAAAGATCGTCAAAAAATCCTTAATTAATTAATATATTACGTATATTTGATGAGTATTAGTGTGACTACACCGACAAACTACGTGATACCTACTTGAGAACATGGGAACACATACCTGCGTAACTCCGTTGCCATCAAAACAAAACACAAATATACGTAATTCCATCAAAGTTTGACTACTTTTGTTTATTTTAGAGTTGGTAACCAAAATAATGAGAAGAATACAAGTTGGTTGTTAATAGTATCATTTATCACATCATCATCACGTTGAGTATTTCCACACCAATTCATTATTGCGTGAGTTCATGAAAGTTCTATGGTATTTTACAAAGTGAGGGCCATGCCTGATGATTGCCTCCACACATGAATTGATAACTAGTAATAATCATTTTGTTTTGGGATGAAGCATAAAATCATATCAAGTATCATTAATATTCATACTATCGTTAGCGCTTAGTAACACCGGAAAAAGTTTGTATTAAAAAAGAAATAAAAACGAAAAAATACAACCGAACAGAAAAATAGACATAAAAATATTAAACCATACACGTGAAACATAAAACATTAAAAACAAAATAACTAAATCGAATTATGACCACCCGCACGTTGCGACAGGGCCACTAAACGGGAAGAAATAGGCGTAACAACGTTAAAGCACACATACACGTTACGGACTGTAACTCTTAAAATTTAGAACGAGAGGTAAATACAAATTTTGTTAGAGATGAAAAATATAAGGTAACAAAATTAAAAGTAAAATTTTATAGGGTTAAATTATAAAATGTGTAAAAACATTGGGTATAAAATAAAAAATTACAAAGTTGTACCATATGCATAGAAATGTGTACATTTAAATTAGTAATAATTAGAATACATATAATTCATGAACAAAGGGTTATAGTTAACTACTGGTGACTAAGGGCGAAGATTATAAGGGGTCAGAAGGGGTTCCCATTCCCCTTTCTTTTTCTGTCAATAGTATTAAATTTTGATATGCTATTATAAATTTTTGATTTAGTAGTATAAATTTTTTATATACATCAAATTTATGCTAAAAAATTTAAATTTCGTCACCCTCCTACCCTCAGTGCTCAAGATTTACCACCGGCGGTGACCAATTAATTAATTAAAGGTCTATCAATCAAAGGAAGCTCGTGGTTTCAAATATTTATCCTTAGATTAGTGATAGAAAATAAACCGTGTAATATTACAAACAAAAATAAAACAAAGAAAGCTTAAAGGGACCTCAAACCACCGACCTTCTTTTAAAAATATAATTCAAATATATAATTATTGCTCATAAAATTTCGTCAACTTTTCATCAACTTGTTTCGCAAAATGTAGTTTTTTTTAATTAAAATCTCTAACTTAAAATTCCTTTTAACTATTTTTTAGTTAAAAAGATTTAGAAATATAGCTAATAGTGATCAACATTAAACATATATTTTGTAGAAACTTGAGTACATAAATTTTACAAATTTTTGTATCAAAAACTTGTCAGAATGACATTTTTAAGTAGAAAGTTCAAATTATATATTTATACATAGAGATAATAACAAATACTTACAACATCAAAAGTATTCACGTTAGGTTTCCTCTAATAATTTATTTAGACATCACCATCTTTTGAATTTATTTTTATATTTTAAAAAACTTTTCATATTTCAATCCTCATACCTATTATTTATGTGGTTGGTGAATAGGTGATCTCAAATCTGGAAAATCTTTATGTTTTCCCTCAAAAATTTAGGGGATGAGAATAAAAAATCTAATTAAATTACACAAATTATTATAATTTTTTAGAGTTTGAAGATGTGAATAGCTATGGAAAACCAAATGTGAATGCTAGTAGATATGATGGCATAAATGTATATGATTGGATCCACTCGTAAATGGACTTAAACATTAGATTTTTTTAAATGCATCAATGATTAATAAAATATGTGTATCAGAAGGGTTTATCGACAACCATTGAGACCAACACTACTAGAAAACATGAGTATCACTCACGAATCCCCTTAAAAGCAAATTTAATTAAAATTTTTATTTGTTCTTTAAGAATCGTTAGTAACTCGTCGAAAAATAATGACAGTAAAAAACCCCGTTGCTGACTGAGGTCAATATCTACCACCACAAAATTTTCCATGTTTGATACATGAGTAGTGCTAGGCAGATATCAAAGCACTAAATCTCAATCACACACAAGTCACAAAGACTACTCTTTGAAGTTAAAGATCGTCCACTAGGGGTGTTCAGTATTCAAATTAGATTTTGAAAATTTAAAATTCGATTCGATTTGAGTCGAAAATCATTTATTCAAAATTTGATTCGAATTTTCAAAATTTTGATTCGAAGTCTAATTATCAAATTCAAATCGAATTGTGAATTTGTGATTTTTGATTCAAAACAATTACATACATACATTTATTGATTTTATATATTAATTTAGGATTATGGATATGAGAAATTAAAAATTAAAAAAGTTTAAAAACTATATAATACAAAATGTTAAAGCATAATTAGTACTTTTGACTTATTTGAAACTTATAATATTTTATATGTTATGATGGTTTATTTATTTTAAGTATTTGAAATTGGATTTTTCGAATGTATTTCGAAAATACGATACAGTTAAATATATTTTTTATTAAATACGAATCGAATAAATTCAAATTCGATTCAATTTCGAGCTTTTCTTTGAATCCAAATCATGTTTGAAAGTTTTGAATTTAATTTAACTTTTTCGATTCAAATCTAATTTAAAGTTTTAAATTTCAACTTATTCGATTCGATTTGATTAAACCGTCCACGCTCGTAAGACAAGTCCAGGACATATTTAGTAAGTAGATATAATTGTATAATGCTTCTAAGGGCACACCTACTTTCCTATTCCTCTGTCTTTATCGTTTTCAAATATAGTATTCAAAATTACGACTTACAACAAGAAAACCATAATATAATAGTATTGAGTTATATATAATACGATATGAGGATGAGTGGTTGTCAATTTATGAGGTTGCAATATCAATATAAGCTACAATTCTATGACTCTGGGGTTGTAAACTGCTGGTTGTTTTCAGAGGAAAGATGGAGAAAAAACAAGAAGAAGAAACAGCATCAATGGACTCCATACCCCTCCTTACACCATACACCATGAAATCTTTTCTCTTTCTCATAGGTAATCTTCAATCTTTATATGCTTTACATTTTTTTTGTTTGGTACACTCTGATTCTAATATAAATACATTTATATTTATATATATACATATATACATATATATAAATATATATTTGTATGGTGGTATATAGGATCAAACAAAAAAACTTAACTTAAAAAATCAATTTGATAGGTGAAGGGATCCATTTGGTCTATGAACCCCACCACAATAGTTGTCCATACAATCAATATGAAACAAATCTATACCTTGCAACGATCTCAGTTCATAATATTCGACCCTCTCTTTAAGGGTCAACGTCCTCGTTGGCCACGGCTTACTCGATTCAAGCCACCACTTCGAGTTTAGCTCCAAAATCATTATTGCAGATCAAACAAGAAAACTCAACATAAAATACTAGTTTGATGAGAAAACTCATTTGTCCTATAAATTATCATATAACAATTGTTTATACAATCGATGTGAAACAAGTCTAATTACTTGTAACGGTTAATTTCGGTCCATAATATGTTATATTGACTATATTAGACGTATAATCCAAACGGAACAAAATCTTATTATTTTTTTATACGTTTAGGATCTGATTCAGTTCGATTATATTAAAATTTTAACAATAAATGATGAAAATGAAATGTTCAGTTTTGTTCACGATCACGAAAAAATATTATTTTCTAGTGGATATTCATCTAATTTGATACTTGGATGTCAATTAAGGGTGTATGAGCTCTACAGAAAACCATACGAAAAAAAAAGTACGTGATTTATCGGATAATACCATTACTCTTTCAAAAACAAAAGTGGGTGAAGTTTCCTATTGTTATTTCTCTCAGGCCTCACCTTAATTTTTATCATCGACACTTTTAAGCTTCTAACATTTAATAAAAAAAAATGTCACAGAATAGTAATCAAGTTTTAAAAATGTTCTAATTTAATCACTCATGCATATTTTTCTCAAATTGGACCTCCAAACGATCAAATCGAGTCATTACCAAATTTATTATGATAAGAAAGTAATGATGGAAAAAACATTGGAGTTAGAATTTTCAATATATAAAATTATATTAAAAAATAAAAAAACATGTTAATTATGAAAAAGATAAAAAAATGTCTAAAATTTACGTCAACGTTCTATATCAGCTTCAAAAGGTATAAAATAATATTTTCTAACTGAATCCAAAAGTATAACATGCTAAAAATATGTAATGCTTTTTAATTTGTATAAAATATAAAAATGAATGGATCTAATTAGAACACTTTTAAAACTTGAGTTACTTAATTGAAACACTTTGAAAGTTGGTTACTATTTTACAAAATTACCCCTAAAAAATTATAAAATACCAGTTTAACCCTATACAAATTTACTTAAAAAACTAATTTCTTACGCTTATATTTTATGTGTGTCGGTATAAATTCGAGCATGTTTTAATGTGAATTTTGTTTATGGACTAGTCGGGTCAAATATAAATCATTTATATAATTCTTTGAGATGGTCTAAGTTTGATTTTCTTCGATGTTTTGACATAAATTTTGTTCAGAAATGAGTTGGCTCAAAGTTTAAATTTCGTTCTTATTTTTATGCACGCTTTAAGTTGATTAACGTTTCGATATAACTTTTGTTCAGAAACATGTCGCGTAATACATAAAATGTTTTTATTGACAGTAAAAAAACCAAGTTGCTCTACATTTCGATGTAGATCCAGTTTGGAAACGAGGCAAGACGATTGTAATCTACACTTTTTCACATCGCATATGGCATCGTCACACATGCTTTTTTGTGGATATTTTGAATTGATTTACGTTTCGACATAAAATCTTATTTGGGAAATAGCTAAGTCAAATATAATATGTTTTCATTCAACGATTTAAATTCGAAACTCTACATTTTAACGTAAATTTAACTTGAAAATGAGTTTAGCTATTCTAGTATCTACTTTATAATGTCTGTCTCATTTCACCACAACCCCAACAAAAAATGATTTACTGCAAAGTTTTCTTTGATATTTTCAGTTTCCTTAACTGCAAAGTTTTTCTCCACCAACCATTTGAGTAACTCAATGATTTACCTGTTTTTTTCTTTTACCTTTATGCAATTAAAACTTCTTCCATATCTTTTGACGAATAATCACCAAGTTTAACATCTATGAATCTAGAGTGAGTAATTATTTTTACACTCAGATATTACAACGTAATATCTTTAAAAAAATATATTACAACGTAATTTCATTTCATTTAATTATATCTAATTGAACTACTAAGCATTTTGTTGGGAACTCATACTATGTGTAGTTGTTGATTAACAAAAACTAGTATTAAATCCTTTTGTTGTCGTATGGGGCGTAAAATCATGCTAATTAGCATCAATGGTATATCATCGTTAATGATCACCAACATCGAAAAAACTTGTATTAAAAAATGAATAGAAAATGAATAATGTAAAACCGAACGAAAAGTAGATGTCAAAATGTCGAACAACACAGACGCAACGTAAAATATATAAAACAATTAATAAGTCAATCTAGAACCAACGCATTGCGATAGGACCATAAAAAAGGGTGGAAAATAAGCGTAAAAATGTTGAGTTGTGACATATTAACTCGCAAAATTTAAACTAAAATGTAAAACAAAAAATTTATAAAATATGAAAAGTATGGGGGATCAAATTTAATGTATACTAAATAAATACAAAAATATTTAATTTATATAAAATAAAAGTTCAAATTGAAATTAATATATTTATATAAAATACATAATCTTTAATAATCATAAATCGAGAATACCACTTATATCACCGTGTGTGTATTTGTGGGGTACATATGTTAGTCAACTCACTCGAGCCTTACAAATTCTATATCCTTAAAATTTATACATAATATTTCACTATTTGCACGTATCTTAGCCACAATTATGGTGGTAGTATTTTTAATTATAATTATTAAAAATTATGCATTTATATATACATATTAATTTCTATTTGAACCTTTATATTAGTTTTTGAAATATAAAACTATATACTTTATTCTATCATTTAATGTACATTAATACAGTGATGAAGTTTGAACATCACCGTACGGTGGTGGGGACGAAATTATTTTTTTAAGTGGGATGTGAACTCGATATTTATATAAAAATTTACACTACTGAGCAAAAATTTACAGCAAACTAAAATTTAACATACGAACAAAAAAAGAGGGGGGCAGCCCCCCGACCCCGCTATCCTCCGGCATTGCATTATTATTAATTGTATATTTAATTTAAATAACTAAAAATAATAAAATTAATATGTTGGGCATATGTTTGAACTTGCAGTTTACAATGTGTAAATTACAATTTACAGAGTAAACCACGTTTTACATATTATAAACTATAATTTACAGATGTCGGTGGCGTAAACTTTAATTTAAGGTTGTATGAATCCAAATACCGTTTTCTTATTGAAGGTAAAGGATTTTAGGTACTGTCTGCATATTATAAACTGCAGTGGTCTACAGATGTCGGTGGTGTAAACTCTAAATCATTGTTTTGTAAAGCGGATCGGATCGTCTGGTCTGATCGGTTGGACTGGGACCGGGAACCGGATTCCAATCTGGTCTGGTTCGGCGCTTAAAACGGTTTTGGCATTGAATCGGTGGTCGGATTAGGAACCAGGCCGGTTGAACCGGGGGTCGAACCAGTTTTTCAATATCATTTTTAATTTTTTAAATACATTTTACATATATTTTTATAAAATAATTATAATTTTATTCGGTTCTTATATCCGGTCGGACTAATGAACCAGTAAGACGTTTGATTCGGTTGCGAAAACATAAGGATGATGTATGAATCCGGACATTGTTTTTTCTTTTATTATTGAAAAAGACGGATTTTGGGTGGTTTGGTATCAATGCTTGGAGGGTTGTCTTGGCACCTTTATCAAGGCTAAGATCGTACAATTTCACAGCACAAGCACACGCCATTTTGTATTACAAACAAAGGACAACAAAAGGTGGCTTGTTGATCAGTGAAGCATCTGGGATTTCAGAGACCGCTCAAGGGTAACACACTTTTTTTAAATTCTCGATCTACTGCTAGAAATGGATATTTTGTAACGAAATAAATACAAGCTAGTAACTAATGGGTACGCACGAGTGAGTCTATAGATACAGATCAATTAGTAACTAATGTGGTTTAACTTTGAAAATAAATACAACATTGAAAATAAATACAACAGATCAATTAGTAATTAATGTGGTTTAACTTAGAAAATAAATACAAGCTGGGCTGCCAAACACTCCAGGGATTTGGAAGAAAGAGCATGTGGAGGGTTGGAGAGCAATCGTAGACGCTGTTCATAAGAATGGTGGAATCTTTTTCTGTCAACTTTGGCATTCTGGCCGAGTTTCCAACACTTGTAAGTCGACTTTTTTCATCTTTTTTCTTCAACGGTAACAATCACATCCATATATTTATTAGTGGACAAAATCAACGGAGATGCAATATAGTACAAAGAAGAAAAACACACACAGAAACATATCATCTATTAATTTGTCTTCTTCGGGAATTTAAACTCTTATTGATAAAACCAAAGGGAATTTGAACCTAAATTAAACAAGAACCAAAACCAATATGAATCTACTATCAACAACTCCCAATACTAGAACAAAGACATCTAATCAAGAACCTAAATCAAATCAAGAACTGGATGATCAAATACAAAAAAATATAAGATGAATATCAAAGACGAAGAGAAAGACCGAGACTGATTAGACAACGATATCTATGATCAATATCATATCTTGATGTTAGCAAATGATTTCATCACGAGAGTTAAAACCCTAGACGGAGAAGATGAACCGGTGGTGGAGACGATCTCAGATTAACATGAACTATCCATTCTTGAATATACCAACAATGTCATTATCTTCCTCTTCTCTCAAGCCCAAATCCATATATGTAATCTTCTTACAAGCCCATGTATCCAATTCCACCAGATTGCTCTTGATCTTTGCTGCAACAAACCCAATTTACCTGCACAGGAGTGTCCATCATAAAATAAATAACATACCAATGGTTCGAGAAAAAAAACATAGCTGATCTTGTGGCGTTCGGGCTGGCGTTTTTGGCCAACCCTGATCTACCTCGAAGGTTTAGGGTGAATGCACCCTTGAATATGTATGATAGAAGTACGTTTTATACTGATGATCCTGTTGTTGGATATACTGATTATCCGTTTCTTGAGGATTAGCTAGCTGTTACACTTTACTTACTTCGATCAGCATTTTGAATTTGAATCTGTATGGGATCACATGCGTTGTCGTAATGGCTCTTTGAATATTGATTTTCATTTCTCATCAAATCAAACATCAAACATAATATACATATATACATATATATATATATATATATATATTATTATGTTTAGATGTTCACAAAAAACGTTATATCGGTCAAAACTAGTGGAAACCGGTTTTCTTTTATAAATCTGGTTCGGTTTGGAATTAATTTGTAGAGTGAAAAATACAACCCCAATGGAATCGGTTGGGTTGAAATCGGGTCAAGTTGAAACGAGTATGAAAACTGATTTGGGTTATTTTTAAAATTTTTAAAAGTAATAAATTTCAATTAGACTCAAAAACGCTTCTCTACATTTTGGATTGTCTTTCTTCTCATTGGCTCCCAAGTCAAAAGTAGAAAACCCTACAAAATCATCTCGTCGATTCGAATCATGATGTCGCCTACAAAAGTCAGATTAAAAGTTTTCTTGATCGTAATCCGAAACCCTCAACTCAGCAAATCTCCGGCGAGCTTTGAGACTGCACCCCGCTAGTAGATCTTTGGTGAGCTTCGACACCCTATAAGCTTATAGAGACAAACATTCGTGATTGTTGCTTGGTGGTTTTACTAATAAGAGGTATTTTTATTTCGAACCCTCTTCTTGATTTTAATTTGTTAGTTGTTGTGTTTATATTGGATTTTATCCTACGTTTATTTATTGATTTTTCATACCAAATCATGAGATTGTTTGTTTTTATGCACTTATCTTTGTATGTGTGCACTCGTTTTGGTTAATTCAGATTTTTGAACTTAATTGGGTAATTTTGACGTTTGGAAGTCAAAGTATGATAATATTTATGCTATTAATTATCATGTATTCTATTTAATATGGTATTATAGTCTGCAATTTTAAACATCCACTGTATAATATTGTTTCCGACTAGTTTTATTGTAGTTAGCAATTCTAAACACCCACTGTAATATTGAATTGAGTTTTATTGTAGAAGACACCAAATATGTAGAATTTGTGTAATTTCTTTGCCTATTGTGTTGGCTCAAAGTTAACAGTTTACTCATTTACTTTCATACCAATCATGAGATTGTTTGTTTCTATGCACGTATCTTTGTATGTATGCACTCGTTTTGGTTAATTCAGATTCTTGTTAATTGAAGAACTATGAGTTTGTTTAAGTGAGCATATATTTTTAGTGCATTTGGATAAAAGTCATAATTGAAATGGGTAAATTTGACGTTTGGAAGTCAAAGTATGATATCCCGTATATTATACTGTTGAATAAATAAAATACCAAATAATTAGTAATAAAAATAAGAGTCTTGTCGAAATCATCGGTTGTCTGCCCAACGCCACAGCCATGACTCTATTATTTAAAAATCTTTAAGTTATGAATTATAAAACATGCTTTAAGATAAATTATAATTATAATTACGTATAAATATATATTTTAAGTAAAAATGATATAAGTAATCTTATTAATATTTAATATTATTATCAATAATACAGAGAAATGAGTAATATTATGTATAAATTTCTTGTTTATTAAAAAACTTTAGTTTGTAATTATTATGGTTTTTTTATAAGACTGTTTTTTAAAAAAATCACCTTTTATAACTTTTTTAAAAATAACCGTTTTGAAATATTTTGAATCAAAACATTTAGTGTTTTTGAAAATTTCTTAGTATATAAATTTTTTATTTTTTTATTGTTTCTATTTTAGTAAGAAAATGTAATTTTGAATTTCTTTAATAAAATCTATTTTAGAAAGATGGCTTGATTTTAAAAAAATAAATAGGAGAGAGAAATATAGTAATTAATAAAATTAATTTTTAATAAGAGAGAAATTAGTTTGAGTTTTTAATTACAATAATACCCTTTTGGAAGAATAATAATTATATAAAAATGTGTATAAGAATGACATGTGTCAAAAAGATGGTTTAGGTCAATGGCATATGGGAAAAAAAACTTTTTTATATAGATTATAGATTATAGATTATAGATAATATCATGTATTCAATTTAATATGGTATTATACTTAGCAATTCTAAACACCCACTCTAATTGTTTCCTAGTAGTTTTATTATAAGGCCCCGTTCCCGGGAACCTCACAGTCGATCATTCACAACAATTAAGACATTAAACATTATAATTATACAATCTTAAGCAGCGGAATTAATTTATCAAAAACTATTCATTGCATTTAAACCACTATGGTTGAGCAACACAACACTATTTAACTGATTACAAAAGAATTGTTTTACTGCATTACAAAACAACAACAACATAAAGTACGAATGGATGTCAGTCTTTCCCTGCCGAGTAGCTTCACCCTCGTGTCATCCTCATCAATAATTACCTACCAACTGAAAATGTATAAAAGTCAGCGTTGCTGGATGAGTTCTAGCTTTATAAGTAATAAAATACTTTCTGTAGGTATACATATGAAAATACTATGTTCATGAAAACTTCATCTCTTTATACGTGAGCACGCATTAACTATACAATCAGGTAATACTTTTATCTTTTTACTGTATGCCTTGTATACTCTGTATTCTTTTATATTTATCTTTCACTGTCTATGTGGACCAATGAGCAATACCCCAACTATGTGCGCGATGGAAAACGGGTGATGGACCATCTATATCCCTCGAAAGGGTCAACTGTATCCTCCGAAAGGGTTCTGTTTACTGTGTACAAGGCCGACCCAATCACCCAGGGTACGCTACAAGGGTCATGCCAATCTCAATTTATTGGCCCTGTGTGCACAATAGGGTAGCTAACCCGCAGCACAGTTGAGCTAACGACAACACGGTCGTGTCCCTCCCATGAGCTTGCAAGACTTGTTAACATTTTATTAGGGTTCCTCTTATTTTCTTTATTGCTCTTTCATTTTATTATTACGATATACTTTACGTTACGACAATAACATGCCACGTAAAGTCACATACTATAAGTAATAATAATAATAATAGCAATAACAATAATAAAGAACAATTATAAGTAATCATATCATGCATGAAACATCATCATTGTTCAGCCCTAGGCAACTCTGGTCAAAACCCTAAAGCACAGACTTCTAGAAAACTCTGTAAAATTTTCTAAGTGTTAGGCGCATGGAACTATTTAGGCGCATGAGCCCTGTTTGGGCGTTTTACCACTATGCAGGCGCATCAGCCAACACTTAATCATTTTATCACTTAGGCGTATGAACTATTCAGGCGCATGGGTACAATTTGTGCGTATGAACACTTAGACGCATGGGTAATCCGGAGGCATGGCACTTAGGCGCATGAGTCACTTGGGCGCATGGGCACTATTGGGGCGCATGACCCTACACTTAGTCGTCCGGCCAACATTTCTAGACGCATGGGCCACTGTTCAGGCGCATGGACTGTACTTAAACATTTCTAAGGTAATCTTAGGCGCATGAGCTACTGTTTAGACGCATGGCTACTGTTTAGACGCATGGACTACACTTAAATTTTTTGAAGGCATTTTCAGATGTATGAACCTTCTGTGTAACTTGTTCCTAGCATGTTTTCATACCCATTCATCAAACCCATCTATTCTAAGCTTAACATGACTATTCTAAGCATGAACAACCTATAAACATTCAAGAATTAACATTTAACAAGCACAATACATACATGCATACATACTCAAACATTGGAAAATCATTTAAATACACTTCCAGCCCCAAGATGTTTGAAAATAAGTAAAAACCGGGGTCTAGAACTCACCTGGTGCAACTTGGGTGTTTTCTTCCTTTCTAACCCGCTTGCAATGAGTTCAAACACCTAAAACAACACCACAAACACACACACACACACGAGCACAATCACAACACATAAGCACATAATTACATAACCGGGATGAAACCCGTCATAAACACATAAAAACCGCGAATTCTTACCTTGAATTCGATTTCTTCTTCTTCTTCTTCTATAAGCTGAGAGTTTTCTCCTTCTCTCTCTCTCTAGAACCAAAGATATGTTGATGTGAAGTGAGGGTGGGTGGTCATGCCCACCTTTACACCAACTTTTCAAAGATTTTTGTTCCTTTTACACTTTTAGTCCCTCCACTTGAACTTAATTGTCTTTCTTTCTTTTATTCTTTATATATTGTCTTTTAAAATAACCGTGTGTTACAAGTCCACCCCCTTTATATAGGTTTCGTCCCCGAAACCTGTTATTCCTCAAACAAACGAGGATAATGCTGCCTCATCTCCTCCTCAGTTTCCCACGTAGATTCGGATCCCTTCCTGTGCTTCCACTGTACGCGCACAAGAGGAACCACTTTATTTCTCAGCCTCTTCTCTTTACGATCGATGATTGCCATTGGTTGCTCCACATAATTGAGCTTTTCATCAACTTCAGTGTCCTCCAATAGAACAATCATGTCTTCATCAGCTAAGCACTTCCTCAAATGAGATACATGGAATGTCGGGTGAATTCCACTTAACTCATCTGGCAACTCCAATCTATAGGCCACCTCTCCTACTCGAGCAACGATTCGGAAATGGCCTATATATCTTGGGCTCAACTTGCCCCGCTTCCTGAATCTAATAATACCCTTCCAAGGTAAGATCTTCAACATAACCCGGTCACCCACCTGGAACTCAATTGGTCTATCTCATTTATTGGCATACGACTTCTGTCTATCCTTGGATGCCTTCATGAAGGCTTTGATTCTCTCAAGCTTCTCAGTCGTAGCCTCGATTACCTCGACGCTTCCTAACTCTTTCTGACCAATGTCACCCTAACAAACGGGTGTTCTGCATCTCCTACCGTATAGCATCTCGTATGGTGGCATACCAATGCTGGCATGATAGCTGTTGTTGTATGAGAATTCGGCTAACGGTAAGTGGTCGTCCCAACTTCCACCAAAATCGATTACACATGCCTAAGCATGTCCTCCAACGTCTGAATGGTCCTCTCTGACTGACCATCAGTTTGGGGATCATAAGTCGTGCTAATATGTAGCCTCGTCCCCACGGCATCGTGGAATTTCTTCCAGAATTTAGACGTAAACCGGGCGTCACGATCAGACACAATGGACACCAGTACACCATGACTAGTTACAATCTCCTTGATGAACAAGTCAGGCAACATCTCGGATGAATATGTCTCACGGATTGGTAGGAAGTGAGCACTCTTCGTCAAGCGGTCAACAATCACCCATATGGCATCGTACCTGTAACACCCGAATATTTATTATTTTGAAGCCGGTGAAGAAAGAAAAGAAAATAAAGTCCAAAAGTCGAGGGACCAAACTCGTCAACGAAAGAAAGTCGGGTGAGGGTAAGTATATAAGGGAGAGGGCAGCCCTTACCCTCTCCCCCACACTCACAAATCAGCCAAAGAAAGGGGAGAAGAGAGAAAGAAGAGAAAAAGAGGAAAAGTGCCGGTTCGGGTCGCCAAAAATCGTCGTGAAGCATGCCAAATCAAAGCCCTTAACGTTATGCTCGTTTGTGTGAGTTCTAGAACCCCACTTTTACTTGTTTTCAAATGATTTTGGGGCTGGAAAGCATAAAAACCCGTTTTTGTATGTGTATGTGTTTGACCCATTTGGGTGTGATGTGTGTGATGCGTTTCGTGTATGTTTCCGGGCGTGTGTGTGCTTGTATGGTGTTATGGTATGCATTCCTAAGGTTTAGGATGGTCGATTTAGGCTTAAAATGGGTTTAGATGAGTTTGGAGGCCGAAAACCCTCGGCTGCAGTCGGGATGAACTGCATTCTGCATCAGTTAGGGCTAGGCGACCGACTGGAGGCCGAATGGAGGCCATACGGCCGATTAGGGTGCGATTGAGGTCCATTCGCACGATTGAAGGTCCATTCGTACGACTAAGGGTCCAGTCGCATAAGTGCTTTGTCGCATGAGTTCATTCGCATTAGATCAATCGCATAGGTGCCCATTCGCATTTGTTCCATCCGCATGAGGTTCATACGCACGACTGGATGCCCATTCGCCTAAATGTTCATCCGCTTGAGTTCAATCGCATGATGTTCAGTCGCATGGAGGCCATTCGACTATTGGGTGTCCATACACACGATTAGGGCTGTTGCACCCGAAGAAAGTGTAGATAGACTTCTGGCTTTCGGGGGAAAGTGCAGATGTAAGTCTTGACGTAAAGTTTCCTGTAAGAGCATTTAAGATAGCAGATATGGCCTTAGAAGCATGTAGGGCATAGAGATGATGATGTTGCATGTTATGTATGTATGATGTATGTGGATGCATGTTAATGTTCCTGAGTATGATGTATAATATCTTTCCTATGGCTTTACTTATTATGAGGAATGAACAAGTATTATGTAACGTAAAGTGAAAGATAATGAAAGAGGAACACGATGTTGAATGCATACATTAATGAACGAATGAAACGTCTTGCATGCATCGGATAACGGGTCCTTCTTTGTGATTGACCCTTAATGTAGAACCTCTACCGCTCACCCCTAGTACTGTGGCATACGTTTAGCTGTTCATTTATTGACTTCGGCCCAGTAGCTAAGACTGATGGTTACTCCTAGTACCGTGGCATACGTTTAGCTGTTCATTTATTGACTTCGGCCCGGTAGCTACGACTAACCGGGGTGTAGCACATGGTATTGGTACGGATGATGTCCGATGCGCAAGTAAGTCCTAAAGAAAGAATGAATGAATGAAGAAGATAATAATGATATTATCTATGTGTACGTACGATGTGTGATCATGTAAAAGTAACGAAGGGTTTTATATGAAAGTAAAGTATGTTTTGTAATAAAACTAGAACTCACTCAGCAACGCTGACTTTTTATATGTTTTCCAGTTGGCAGGTAATGTTTGCTGAGGATGGCACACCGTGAAGCTACTCAGCTCTTTTGGGATGGCATTCTTTTGATTAATGTTTTTGCATTGTAATGCGAACAAGCTATTTTGTAATGAATGTTGTATTAACTTGCAAAAGCATTTACATGGAAATGAAAGATTGTTTTAGTTTTCCGCTGCGATTTATGAAATACAAATGCAATTATACGTTTTATGTGCAATGAGAACCCAGCTGTAAGCGTCCCGGGAACGGGGCCTTACAGTACCCCTTCGAAGTACGTGGTAGCTTTGTAATGAAATCCATGGTGATGTGCTCCCACTTCCATTCTGGTATATCCAAAGGTTGGATCTTCCCATACGGCTTCTGATGTTCCGCCTTCACTTGTAGGCAAGTAAGGCCCTTACTCACATACTCCACCACATCACGCTTCATACTCGGCCACCAATAATCTTTCTTCATATCTTGGTACATCTTTGTGGCACTAGGATGAATGGAGTATCGAGTCTTGTGAGCTTCATCCATAATCCTCACACGTAGATCCCCGAAACGAGGAATCCACACCCGTCCAAATCGAGTTTTAACACCAAGTGTGTTTTCACTCAATTCCCCAACCAGACCTCTCATTCTTTCAGAGTTTAGATGATCTTCTTTTAATGCCTCATCCTGAAACTCCTTGACTTGCTTCATTACATCAGAGGTCATGATTAGTTGGTATGCTTTCACCCAAATTGGCTCGGGCCTCTCCTTCCGGCTAAGAGCATCGGCCACCACGTTGGCTTTGCCCGAATGGTAATGGATCTCGAATCATAATCCTTTATATGCTCCTGGTGTATTTCATCAGCAATCGCCTCCCTAGCTGAGGCATTCAGGCTAGCATTCTCATTTTCTTCGCTCCGGCCATGAACCTCAGGGTTCTCATGGGTCGTCTCAGGAGCCTTAGCACTACTTCTGGTCACACGTGGACGGCCTCTGCCTCTAGGAGTCTTGGAAGATTTCCGTCCAACTATCCTCTAACACGTTATAAGATTCAAACACTAACATGGTCACTCAAGGTAACAACTCAGTTTATGTTGAGTATAGTTAGTCCTAATTACAGTGGCCAGTTGTGATTAGCCACTTACTTTACTCTTCATACCCCAAGCATTTCCTATCCTGACTTAATCGGTATCTAAATCTACTAAGAGCACATAAATCATATAGCATGCGCACATAATACCGGTTAACATTAAGAAAAGACATACCTGATGGCACGTAGCTACTCGGGCTGACATCCCTCCAATTGTCCCATTCTCAGTTTAAGTTTAGGTTTTAAAATTTTATTTAACCCAATTCTCTTAAACTTTGGCTCTGATACCAACTTGTAAGGCCCCGTTCCTGGAGATCTCACAGTTGGTCATTCACAGCATTAAATACATTAAACGTTATAAATTTACAAACTTAAGCAGCCGAATCATTTTAACAAAAACCATTCATTTCACTTCATTAAAACACTATTGTTGAGCAATACACTATTGTTTAATCGAATTCAAAAGAACTGTTTAATTGCATTACAAAACAACAACAATAATAAGTATGAATGGATGTCAGTCTTTTCCTGCCGAGTAGCTTCACCCTTGTGCCATCCTCAGTAATATTTACCTGCCAACTGAAAATGTATAAAAGTCAGTGTTGCTGAGTGAGTTCTAGTTTTAAAAGTAATAAAATACTTTCTGTAGGTATATATATGAAAATACTCTTTTTATGAAAACTTTATCTCTTTATACATGAGCACACATTAACTATACAATTAGGTAATGCTTTATCTCTTTACTGTATGCCTTGTTTACTCTGTACTCTTTTATCTTTATCTTTCACTATCTGTATGGACCAATGAGCAATACCCTAAACAGTATGCGCGGGGGAAACGGTGCTGGGCCCTCTTTTTCCTACAAGAGGCTCTATATACTGTATACAAGGCCGACCCGGACACCTAAGGTATGCTGCAAAGGTCCCCAATCTCAATTGACTGGCCCCGTGTGCATAATAGGGTAGCTAACCCGCATCACAGTTGAGCTAACGACAACATGATCGTGTACCTCCTGTAAGCTTGCAAGACTTGTTAACATTTTATTAAAGTTCCACTTATCTTCTTTATTGCTCTTCCTCTTTATTATTAGTAATACTTTACGTTACGATTATAAACACACCACGTAAAGTCACATACTAATAATAATAATAATATAATAATAATAATAATAATAATAATAATATTAATAATAATACTAAGGGACAATCATAAAATAATCATAATCATGCATGAAACCCTTGATTAATGAACCCTAGTCAAACCTCGGTAAAAACCCTAAAAACACAGACTCCCAAAAATTCTAAAATAAATTCTTAGTGTTAGGCACTTAGACACTATTTGGCCGCATGGGCCCTGTTTGGGCGCTTTATCACTATGCAGGTGCTTCAACACCTAGGCGCATGAACCATTCAGGCGCATGGACACTATTGGGGTGTATGGTCCATTCGGATGCATGTACACTTAGACGCATGGGCTATTCGGGCGTATGGAAACTTAGGTGTATGGGTTATTCAGACGCATGGGTACTATTAGGGCGCATGGCCCTACACTTAGGCGTCTGACTAATTTTCTAGGTGCATAAGGGCACTGTTCAGGTGCATGAGATACATTTAATTATTTCTAAGGCAATTCCAAGCGCATGGGCCTTATTTAGACGCATGGACCTTCTATTCAACATGTTTCTAGGATAATTTCGAATCCAAACATCAAACCTATCTGTTTTAAGCTTACCAAGACTATTCTAAGCATGAACAACCTATAAGCATCTAAGAATCATCATCAAACATGCATAATACATACGGGTATACATACATAAACATTTGGAAATCGTTTTAATACATTTTCAGCCCCAAGAAGAATTTAAAACAAGTAAAACCGGGGTCTAGAAACTCACCTGGTGCAACTTGGGTGTTTCTTCCTTCTAACCCGTTTGCAGATGAGTTCAAACCCCTACAACACACCAAAACACACACCCACAGACACACACACAAGCACATAAGCACATAAGCATGTAACCGAGACAAAAACCTAACATGAACACTTAAAAATCTTGAATTCTCACATTGAATTCAATCTTCTTCTTCTTCTTTTCTTCAACCGAGAGTTTCTGCTCTCTTCCTTTCTCAGGGACCGAGTGGAAAAGCGATGTGAAAAGAGGGTGGGCGGCCATGCCCACCTTTACACCAACTTATTTGTACTTTTGCCTTTTTTATACTTTTAACCCCTCAACTTAGGTTTTATTGACATTTCCTTTCTTTATTCTTCAACTCTTATCTTTCTTTTCTTTTTAAAAAATAACCGAACGTTACAGTACTAGCACTAACTTTGCTATCAAGCGATGAGACCATAGAAATTTTCAAAGTGACCAATAAATAGAGTGCATGGTAAGTATGATATTGGGCGGTTAAATCACTATGCAAGGGAAAAGTTTATAACCATAGAAAGTTTTTGTTATATTCATGCAGGCAGAAATAAATTATGTGGGCTTGTCAAATCGCTTATTGCTTATAGTGTGATTGCCAACTCCTTGTCCATAAGTTCCCTAAAATCAATGGTTGTGTAGTTTTTGCAAAAATATAAGGACTTTGTAGAGAGTAGAATATTAGTGTTAGTGTGTGGAACATCTATTTAAGGATACCGAGGTTAATAGTGGAAGTGTTGTTTGATTATCATTCATGTTTATAAAGAATTTAAGGTTGTTGCTATGCTTATAAAGTGAACTCATTTATGTTTTCACAACTTAAAAATATTTTTATATCTTTGAAAACAACATGATGTTATATTAAATTCTATTAATGCGTACTAGAAAATTTTTGAATAAAATTCGGGCTATAAGTATACATATATTTGATCAAATTATGCATGAATTATGGACATTGGGCCGTAATGTATTTGACATAACACTATCAGAAGATACGCATAAAACTAAGACTGTGATCCAGTAGTAGCCAAGTGCAAGATGTTAGTGTATACAATGATGATGAGTATCATTTGCCGAGTGTTACAAACTTTCCAATATAAAGTAACATGTCTTAATACTAATCATGCTTAATACTATTTTTGCTCTTACTATATTAATATGTTATCGCTTATGAATTTTCAAAACATTTCTAGGTAATCATGTTTGAATTATGTTAGCGAGGATTATGTTGAAAGGACTATGATTTTCCAGGCATAAAAAACCTTGCATCATGAAATTTTAATAGCAAGATAAATGCTTAAAAGACAAAGACTCACTAGACATATAATTCAATGTTGTGGCTAACTATTCTCTAAACAAGTAAACAAGAAATTTTTGTAATCTTGTTATGATAAGCAACTATTCATAAGTGAAAGGGGTATTTAATTCCCACTACTTATAACGTGATATTTAAGTCAATAAAAATGTTATACTACTTTATTTTTAAGAGAAATAAATAAATATTTTTTCGTTGCACAAATACTCGACTATTCAAAACAAATAGCACCAAATTGTTGTGGTTGCACACCCATTATGTCCTATAACTAGGGTATGACAACAATTTTATGTTTTCTGTACTTTTGTTTAACAAGATTATTAGAGAAACGACATGGAAGAAAGTTAGAGGGCTCAAAAGGGACATGCATGCTTATTAGTTAAAGTAAGTAGGTTATGTGTTTACTTTAAATCTTGTAATGATCAGGCTTTTATGGACACGTTTATAATATGATGTATATAAGTGACATGTTAACCCTACTCGTGTTAGGTTGTTACAAAACTACCATTTCTTCTTGTATATAAAAATAAAAAGAAAATAAAATAAAAATTTCAGGTTGCAAGAAAAGAAATCAACCCCATGTTATTAGTGAGTTTCTCTCCTTTGTCGTAAAATCATCAAGTGTGTATGCTTAGCGATTAGTGATGCTTATGAACAAGCAAATAGTGTTTGATGGAAGAATACGATGTCAATTATGTAGAGATGCGACTGAGTGACCAACATTAAAAGGGGTGTAGTTGCGATGAAGATGTGGGAGATGATGTAGGAGGACCTGCTTACTTAAGAGGTTAGTGGTTAAATTGTTTATTAATTTTTAAAGTAAATTACGGTTTTCATTCATGCACTATGGACAAAGTAACATTTTTGTTCAATAGTTTTACAGAGTGGCGAAACTCAAAGTCTTAAAATTTATGACGTTCTATTTTGATGACTTAGACATTAATATTTACACTTGAAAAAAACAGTTTTTTTGAGGGTTTCTTCGTTGCTTGTAATGCGGTTTGTATCATATCATACGACATGTATCGAATCTCTATATGACAATAGTTAAAGAGTCTTGGCTTTTTGTTACATCAGGTCATGGGTGTCTTCACGGTTTGTATTTCGTTAAATGAAGCTCTCTTCAATATTTTGTTTTTTTTTCATATTTTTTCCTTCTTAATTAGTTATTTACGCTTTTAAACACATTCACTTTGTATTCACCTAAGTTATATTTATACCAATCAAAATTCATAGGAAATGTTTTATTTTAATCTATGTATTATTATAAGCATATCACATTATAACACGACTTATGTGATAAAGACAGCATGACACCTACCATAGTCGTCCTTTTCCTCTCCCCTTAAACATATCACATTATAACATGACTTATGTAATAAAGGGGTCTTGGACCTTGTTCGATCGCGAGGAGCAAAAACGCGAACCAATCATGATTGGATTTTTGGTTCACGTCTTTGACTAGCACATGTTTAAAATTTTAGAACATCAAACTTATTTAAAAATAAAAAAATATCTTATATTGGTGTTTTTAAAAAGGTAATTTTTTATAAACAAAAAATAATTAAAATGGAGAGTTATAATAAGAAAGTTTTTAAGTATGACATACTTTAATTTGTTGTTTTGAAATATAATTTTTAATTTATTTATTATAACAAAGATTTCAATCATAGCTTATATTACAATATCGATTTATAATTAATAAAATTTTATTTTATTTAATATTTTTATTCAACTTGTGTAGTATACGAGTTTACTAAACTAGTTATTTATAGAGTAATAACTACTAGTAAGTAAATTCATTTTTTTCAAAATGTAACAAAGTGAAAAAAATAAATAAATATAAAATCAGTTTCATGGGAACATCAACCCATTAAGTCTTTTTGCTTCTTAACGATTGACATGGCAAACAAAAACTCTATATGATCTTGAATAAAGTTTGACACGTTACACTTATTATACGTGCAATAGTAAAGATGAAAAAAATCGGTTTGGAAATCGGTTCGACCAGATAAACTGAAACCGGTTTGAGGCTCAAACCGGTTTCAACCCGACCCAAACCGACCCATTCCAATCGGTTTGACCTTTCCACCAATGAAACCGGTTTCTAAACCGGTCCCCAAACCGATTTTCAACCCGGTTTTGAAAATATAGCCGTTGAATAACGACTTTATAGCCGTTTGGACCCAATTTTGACCATTTTTAGGTTTTTTACCATTATACCACCATTAGATTAGTATATATATATGTATTGGATGTTTTGGTTGAATCACAACAACTTAAAACATTCTCTACTATCAAAAATCTCAAAAACGCTCACCAATACTTTCGTTTTACAAAAAAACTCTCTCAAAAATCTTTTAAATGTCTTCAACTAGTGCTCAATCATTCGTTGGTTGTGAAGCGTTTTCAAGCAACGTGATGGTAGCAATTCTTCCTATAAATAGGAATCCCGAAGTATGGTACAATTACGATATATGTCAAATGGCTAGCGATCCAAACTAGGCTTATTGCAAGTTCTATAATAAGTTTTTCAAAAAAGATGCAAACACGATGTTGAAAAACCATATTTCAAATAAATATCGTAAGGCGTTGAAAGGTGAATATTCTTAAGGTCAAGCTTCGATGACATGAAGAAAATATTTGGGCTTATAACGTCGATGCGATTTGTGAGCAAGTGGCGCATTTTGTAATTCAAGAAAGCTTGTCATTCAAACATTTCGATAACGAACATTTGACTTGACTCATTCAACGAACTATCCAACCACGTATACCAATGTAAGTCATGCTACTCTTCGAATAGATTGTTTAAATATGTGGAAAACAGCTCAAAATGAATTAAGATCTTACGTGATATTTTTAGCAATAACCAAATATATATTAGATATATTAGACATCACAAATTTTGTAAAGATGCAAATACCAAATATTTTGGTCTGAATTGGGACGTACCAACATGATGGAATTCCACTTGTAATATGTTTGAAAAGACTATTAAACAAAAAGAAAGTTTAATAGTCTTTCATAATAATTTGGTAAGTTGTGCAAAGGAAAATTCTTACCATTTGTCGGGTTGGGCCATTATTGAAAAAATAACCAAAATGTTTCAAAATTTTAAAAACGCAACTATTTGTCTTGCTGAAGTTTATTATCCAACGAGTCCGTTAGTACTTCACCAAATTTATTTAATAACTTCAAAATTAAATGAGATGTCGTCTAGGGGTAGACCTTATTATGATATGATACTCCAATGAAAGAAAAACTTATTAAGTATTTTAAAGAAATGCCTCCGGTTATTACATGTGCCGCTACTTTAAACCCTTGTTTATATTTATCGGAAGTTAAAACTTTACTTGATAAAATTACTTTTAATTTGGATTTAAAAGTTGATAACTCACTTTATAGTAAAACTTTAAAAGCTACTTTTAACAAACAATTAGAAAAAATGTACGATGTTTATTTATTAAAATACGGGGAAACATCCCAAATCCATAAGGCTTTAAGGCATGCGGCAAATGCCGAAATTTTTAATGATTCAATGTTTGATTTATATAATACTTTAAGGGATGAATGTAATAAACGTCAACGCGGTAACACTTCGAGTAGTGAACTCGGGAGGTATGGTCTTACAAATTTTTTATCCATCATGACTGTACAAGATTTTAAAAACTTTGACTTGTTGGCTTGGTGGAAAGGTAAGGAAGATCAATTTCCCATCCTATCCACCATGGCCCGAGATTTACTAACCGTCCAAGCTTCCACAAAATATTCGGAATCTGCTTTTTCTGTTAGTGGCAGGGTTATATTAATAAGACGAACTCGAATCACTCCACAAACGATGCTTGAAAGATTATTTGGATTCCGCAGAAAGAGTACAAGACAAATGCTCACTTGAAGAAGAACTGGAATACAAAGCAGAACTATACGAGGACGAGGTAGAGAGCGGATTTACACCCGAAATGACCGATGGTGAAGTGACATATGATAACTACCTTCGTAACTGTTCCGGTTATGGTGATGAATAATAAACGTACAAGTATGCAACGAACGAACGAAGAAATTACTATGCTGAATGTTTAGTTTTTTAAAAACAATTATTTAAACTTGTATGATGTCTAAATTGTATAAATGGTTTATATAGTTCAATTTTATTATATATCTCACTTTGAGTTTTTGATTAATTTTATAAATGTTCAAATATACATCTTTAATATAAATAATAATATGATTATATATTTTAACAAAAAATTGTATATATATATAAATAATTATACATCTTTATTATAATTATTATATATTAAATGTTTTAACAAAAATAATTATTACATGAAGTAAAAAAATTCCAACCAAACCGACTCAAACCGGTATGATAGGATTGAAAATTATAAACACTAAATCAGTTTCTAAACCAAACCGGTTTAGGACCAAGCCGGTTTTGATTTGAACTCTAAACCGGTTTAAAAAAAAACTTGATTTGTTCAGCACTGGTCTCAAGTAGCAAGACCATATTTGTACATTATTAATATTTGGGAAAAGACACAAAAGGACCTCCATACTTGTTATCCTTTGTCTTAACAAATCAAATATCCTATAGGAGACGCGCAATAACTAAATCGATTATGAGAAAACCTGAATTAAGTGATGTAAATCTAAAAGGGAGGAAAATGTAAAATGAGAGATAGTTAAAGTGCGAAAAGTGGAGACATTGCCATTCAGAATAGCAATGAAACAAAACTAGTTAACGCCTCACGCCTGTGTGTGTGTGTGTGTGTGTGTGGAGAGAGAGAGAGAGAGAGAGAGAGAGAGATAGAAAGAAAGAGAGAGAGAGAGAGAAGCTGCCATGGGTAAGGTTAGCGGAGGCGGAAGCGGCGGAGCCACGGCGGCGAAGAAGAAGAAGAAAGGCCGCCCGTCTCTTTTAGATCTCCAGAAACGTGCTTTAGACCAACAGAATTCGCAAAATCACCAACGGAGATCCAGTCGCCGGAACCCTAGCTCTGCATCCGCCGACGCCGATGACTACTACGATGACGATGACGACGAACGTAAGGAGAAGAAAGTCAAGCTCGTTGTTCGTTTGCCCCAATCGGACCACCAACTGCATTTCTCGTCCGATTTTATTAGATCCTCTTCCGTTAATTCCGCTTCTTGTGGCTCTGATTCCAATGCTGACGCAGATAATCGCAAACCTAAATCCCGATCTGCTGCTCTTGCCGCTGATCATCAGGTGAAATTCTTCAATTCAATGTTTCGAAAATTAGGGTTTTTATTTTCTTTTTCTGTTTTTGTGTTTGTGAATCTGTTATGGAATTAATCGTTGAGAGTTTGAATTAAAGAGAAATCGAGGGAAAAATGTGCATTTTAGAGCATTCAAATATTATTATTAAGATATTAAAAATACCAAAATTGAGGGGAAAGGAAATATCTTTATTTTTCTTCTTTGAAAATTTATTTGGATTTTCGCGGGCGTTCCAACAGCCTTTTATATAATAATTATTGTTATGTTATTCTTTCCCTTCACCTAGATACTTGTCTCGATATATAACATACACGTATAGTCAGTTGATTATTTACACATACTTACCTTTTGTGAGTGAAAATTCTGAAGGTCTTACATTTGTTAGCATCATGTTCTTCACATAAATTCTGCTAGTTTATTAGTCTTTGTTGATTTAAATTTGTGAACCTGTCTGTCTGATACTTATTAATATATATTATTAAATATATGAATATGTATATGTATGAGTGTGCATACTCTGACTTAAAGAACATTCACCCACCATCATGTATAGAGGGAAAAGTTCAGATTTGTCTTTTATATAATAATTATTGTTATTCTCTGCTGCTACTCTTTCAATTGTACTTGCCATTTGGGTTTGTTTATCTCCTAATCTTTGCTTAGTATTACTAACTGTGCTTGATGCTTTTACTGGGGGTGCTTGGTGAATCTTTTGTATGTATTATGTTATGTAATTTATGCTTCTTTGTTGTAACGATTGGTGATGTATTTATGTTTGTAGGGTGAAAAGGTCTTGAAAGCGATGGACACTCTACATGGTCTTAATCATAAGCCCTTTTATTATATTCTTTAATAGTAGAAGGTTTTATCATGAGGGGTTTTGTTTACTAATGTTTGGTTTTAATTTCTGTGCAGGGTCACCGTTGGAGTCTGGACCCACAACACCTCTGCCGGACAGAAAGTTGTTGGTGTTCATTCTTGACAGGCTTCAAAAGTGCGTCTTTTTGTTTTATTTTATTGAATAAAATACATCTTGTTCTCTTGTACTGTTTCTTGATTTAAGTTGGTCTGCAGGAAGGACACTCATGCTGTTTTCTCTGAACCCGTTGATCCAAATGAGGTGCTTTGTTTTGAAAGTGTGCAAGTGTTATCCATTGTTTTTGTTTTAGCTCTTCCACTGATATGAAGAGGTTTGTTTGTATGCAGCTCCCTGATTACCATGAATTATTAAGCAGCCTATGGATTTTGGTACTGTTAGGAGCAAACTTGATGGGGGACTTTATTCGAATTTGGAAGAATTGGAGGTTTGTGCTGGTCTATTATGCTTTAGTTGTTGAAAGTGCTGTCTACTTGTTTTTTTATACCTCCTTTTGAATATGATGTGGTGGTTCTCAAGATCAATAGGTCTATGTGCATGTTCATTATTGGAAATCAGTGAAAGTGGTTTGAGTTAATGACATATCCAATTCTATCTTTTTTTATTTGTTGTTTCTTCATTTCAATGGACCATTTATTGATTATCGACTCTGTATTTTACATAAAATCTTGTCTTTTCTTGCCTATATAGTATAAAATAAAATTAGATTCTTGCATAATATTTTAAAACTGGCATGTTGATTCTACACTGCCTATTTCTTCCAATGTTGCGCAAAAACACTCTCATGCTTGCATACATGTATGTACGCATTGCTAGCCAAAAATTTTCAGGTTTTTTGAAATTTCAGCTAATCTGTGTGTGCAAGGCTGCTTGTCCATTTCTTATTAAAAAATTTCTTGCATATGTTTGTAGTTTCAACATTTTTATTTCTTGTATATGCAGTCGGATGTTTATTTGATTTGCTCCAATGCAATGCAGTATAATTCATCTGATACCATATACTTCCGGCAGGTAGTGTTCACTTTGTTTACACACTAATACCATATAATCATCATTTTTTATATTTTTTTGTAAACTTAGTTCTTATTATTTGTTCTCTTAGGCGAGGTCTATACAAGAGTTGGCAAAAAGGGATTTTGAGAATCTGAGGCTAGAGGGTGAAAATGGTGAATTGCAACCAAAAGTGGTGAAAAGAGGTAGGCCACCTGGCAAGCAGGTAAAGAAGACACCTGGAAGACCCCCGTTGGACCGTGTTGGTCCTGAATCTACCTCAGGTGCCACTCTGGCAACCACTGAAGACAATACAAACGATTCTACTCCTTACAACTTAAGGAAAGCACCACCCATGCTATATAGATTTCAGGCGGATGGTTTGCTTGGCTCGCAACGTTCTCGCAATGGTGAACATTATTCAGAGTTGATGTCAGATTGGAATGAAGAGTTTCCAGGTTTCTTTTTAATTTTTATTTAAGTTTTATAGCACCTCATAGTTCATTTGGCCTTAGTGTAATATATGTAGTGTAGGATATAGCTTAAAATAGAGATAACAGTTTCAACCCATTTGCTTATGAACGGGTCGATCTATTAGACTCTTAAATAAGATATAGGTTATATGGATTATACATTATCTCAAAACAGGTTATTTAGCTAAAAAGCAAACTGGTTGAAAGTGTGAAAGATATATTTAATGCATACAATCTTATCTAAAGTAACCTAAATTACTATATTCAAAGATTTAAATTATTATTCTAGTAATTTATTATGTTGTATAATGCATTAGTCACTAATTACAAAGAGACAAAGATGTGTTTTCTGGGTCAACCCACCCTGCCTCGTACCAAAGTGTCCCGTTGTGACATGTTATCCAACCGCTCTACCAACCATAGTTTGCCTGCTGTATGTCAGAAATCAGCCCCAAAATCACAGAATATATTATCAAACTTGTTTGTCTCTTTTGAAGTTGTTAACTATTAGCAAAATCTCTAAAGTATCCTCTTAGTAAACGATATCGATACACATCAGATCGTGAAAAATACTGGATGTGTTTATTCATGATTTGAAAATTCTGAAGGAAGACGACTTGGTACAACAAAAAGTATGTCATAAATACTTGTGAAATTTTCCAGAAGGAAACAGTGGGTTTAAAGTGGGATAGTTTTTGACAAATACAGCAATCAATTTTGGCTTCTACTCGTCTTCCATTTTCTTATTACTTATTCTTAATCTTCAGAACGCATTCGGAAAGCTGACATGAAATATGGGAATAAAAATCTTGTTATTGACGAGACAAGGCGTGACACCTACAAGCAATTTCATCCTTCAACTTATGCTAATGAGTCGTCTTTATCCAACTTTGGTGGTGAAAGGAAGCAATTATTGGCGGTATGTTTTTCAAAGACAGTTTAGCTTGTTATTTTACGATGTGGTTTTTGTAACTCTTAATTGAAGTCGTTGCCATTTTATAAAACTAAAAGCTGCACAAAAAGTAAGAACAGGTAGGGTCAAACCGAGCCATCTAGACCTGTATTAAAAAGTACTCGTTTTGATTTGTTACTCAGCCCACCCATTTTTCCACGTATACTTGTTTGCATTTTTGCCTGCTAGCAAACTCTGGTAGATATCTGTCAAACTGATTTAATATGTTCTCTCTCCTGAAATGCTACCTCTTCTATGAAAAGTACAACTACAACGTTTATTTTATGGATAATCTTGAGCTGATTTTCTTATTTCTAGGCTACTATAAATTTGCCAATTGAAATAATGTTACTCATTTGGCCCACAATGGTACCTTCTACTCAGTGGGGTCAGATATCACCAATATAGAATCTAGATGCTTTAAGGATCTTGCAAGCTTTTTAGGTCAAAATGAAAATGTATGTGTTTGACCAAAGAATTAACAATTTAAGTATTTGCAATTTGCATAGGACCCGACTTAAACAGTGGTGGTGGCTACAACCCGTTTACTCGTGAATGGGTCTATTTGGATTATGTTTTATATCTAGCTTGTTAATTTTATAAAATCATTGCACTTAAAAGGAAACTAGTCACATGAGTCGAAAATCACACCAAGTGTATCTTTGGTGCACAAAACCTCCTAAATCATTTTATTCAAGAATTTGGATCGCTAAGGAAATAATATACTTTTTGTGTCATATCCAACATGCCACTTATCAGGTAGGTTACTCACCCCTCCCATATGAAGGGTATTAATTATTTTCCGGTCTCAATTCAGGTAGGTTTACATGCAGAGCATGGTTATGCTAGAAGCTTAGCTCGTTTTGCTGCAAACCTTGGGCCTGTTGTATGGAAAATTGCTTCAAAGAAAATCGAAAAAGCCTTGCCACCTGGCACAAAGTTTGCTCCTGGAGTAGTTGGTGAAAACGATCTTCCTCCGCCCTCATCATTTATCCCACCCGGAAACCCAAGACCCATACCTGGTTTGGTGACTGATAGTTTTCCAAACAGACCTCAAACTCCATCCACTTCAGGACAAAACCCCTCCACCTTAAACCACCCGAAAGTCGAGGCGACCAAGCCTGATTCCGGAGTTAGAACGGGCTCATCATCCCACCATGTTAGAAACGGTTTTAATAGTGGTTTTGGGAGTACAACAGCAGTTGAACATGAGAAAGTAGGTCAATTGGATGGTGGACCCGCGAAACCTACTTGGCAGCAGGTACCGTCTTCAAACCACAGCCCTAGCCCATTTACAGCTGCGGCTCAACCCGACCCAAATGTAGGTTCACTCTTCATAAACCTGATTTACAATTGCAGCTTTAGTCTCTATACTTACACTTGTTTTTAGCAGCCTAATGACAGTAATGGAGATGATATCTGACCCAAGAGATTGGCGAAGTACCAACTTCAAAGCATAAAGTAGCGCGGTCAAGGGATGAGCTGAGTTGAGATGCTTCAGAAGCAGGTAATTTTATAGGGTAGGAATGATTCTGTACAGATGAAACATAACTATCTTTGTAACATTGGACTGATAATTAATCAGATAATCAAGATTATGATGACAAACTTACCTGGATTAGAAATAAGAAATTAAGGGGGTTATTTTGGGTTTTTGTTTTGGCGTTGTAAATTTATTATTATTTGGGGAAAACAAACTTATTTAGTAGATTTAAGTTTTTTTTGGCAGTTATATTAGTGTTCTATTTATTAAATGATTTAGCTTTGATTTTGTACATTGAACGATTATTGTTGCAATTAGCTTAGCTTTGGTATTTTCTATATGCTCTATTGATTTGTCATTTAAAATCTCATACACTTTGAGCATGTCATCAAACGTATTACATGTTTTCCTTTGAATATAACATAATCTATTCTAGACTGAGTGGTAAGTTATGCAAAGTGGTAGGTTAAGCGATTTATGTAGGGTCTATATAAAATGAGTACAGCCTGAGTACGAGTAGAACTCAGCTTGTTTAACTTAAATGATTTGAAGTTGAGTTCCTTTTAAGCTGTGTGTCTAACAGAGTTTGTCAAAATCAAGCTTACAAAGTCCATCACGAGACTCTAAATCATTACTATCTAAAGAGTAATCATAGCCATCACAACTGATCGCCTTAATTATACATCCTTCATAACCCTTGTTTGATCTGCCATACATGAACATTGGTTGGTATGTGACGTTGTCATGGTGGTGGTTGTAAACATCTAGTGTTTGGATCCATGTGTACATGGCGGCACATGTTATAACCACATTTAGTAGCACATGATCCTTTAGGGGTCACACGTTATACCAATTAAATGTTTGAATGTGATTTAAACAAAAACAACTCAATTAATGTTATGCTTGTTACTATTAGCTGAAATAGTATACGCCATTAATGTTAAAAATCATTGTCGTGTGAATAAACAAAACTTTTGACGTCCAAAATGTGACTCTCGACCCTTGATACGAAATATTAAACATCTTGAGGCTCCTCGGGATATTTTGAATGAGTATGAGATAACTACAGTTGAGTCAATAGATATAGATCAAACCTACAAACGACATCTTAGACTAATCTAGCTTGACAAGGCGTCAACTTGACCTTCTCATTGTCAATATAATAACCATAATCTAACTAGCATTATTACCACAACCACCACCACCACTACAAGTACATTACATTTTTAAGTAGAAATACTACAAGTAGTTTTCATGCTGAAGTATCAAATTAATCAACAAATGCTAATTTAACGTTGAAAATTAATAACAATGAAAAAGCAACTTTATTGCTAAAAAAATTGGTTCATTGTTGGAATTAAATATTAAATTGAAATTTTGTGGAAAAGTAAACCGTTACTATATTCGAATAGATTTACATATCATACTTCTAATAAATTAAAATGATTGTGTACATGTAGCACATTCTTAACCCTCCTCATCTTTTTATTTTTCCGCTCTTAAAAAAACTAATTAATATATTCCATGTTTAAGTGTATACCATCTATATCTAATATTTTGATTTTTAAATTTCAAACATTTAATATTTTAATTTTAAGTTTATACCATCTATATATTTTACTCAAATTCGTAATTAACAATGCCATAATAACATTTCATCATTGTACATTTTGAATTTTTATTAATACGTCATTTCATGACAATTTTTGTTTATCATTTAACAAAACATAGCGATTGAATCCAAATAAATTTAAAAAAAATCTTGACGTTTTCAAATACGACTATACCATAAAATTACATAGCCCATGAAAACGATCAAGTTTCAAGGATCCAAATGATTTTTACTATGTAGAGTTTATAGTCATTGATCTGAATGCATTATTTTTCAAAAAATCAGATTCTATATCTCAACATGTTACATCTTCAACTTATAGTAAGTTTTCAAAAAATCAGATTTTTACTATGTAGGTTACGGAATGTCAAGACGGTGTTTTTAAAAAAATCTAAAACTTTTGAAAATTTTCACATATGCGAGAGTGTTTGTACATAAACCAATGTTAGCTGAAAATCCTTCTACACACAAATGTCAAATATATACAAAAGGTTTATTTCAATAATAACACAATGGTATCAAAATGCTACAACTTTGTTAAAACATATAATTTGAATTATACTTTACAAGAAAACATGTGTGCTCACCTAATGTTTTAAATTGGTTAAAATTTTCAGATCCTCCAAATCATTGTTTAGTACTAAAGATAGGTGTTCCACTAATGTTACTAAAAATATTTATTAGAGAAGTGATTTATGTAATTGAATAAGATTACCGGTCATATCACATCGTAATCAAGTCATAGAAGCAAAGAAGATAATTTTCAATTTTGATGGGTGTTAATGACAATCAATGTTAAAGGTGGTTTGTTTTTAAGACAACTGATATTCACACATGGTCAATAATATGCGGTGTTATCTAAAATTAAAAGTAAAAATTAAGTTAAACTTCTAACATTAAATAAAGATGTTTGATCTATAAATGAAATGGTGTGTATAAAGAAATTTTTAAAGATTTATAGTTAATGCACACACTTTTTTAGAATATGTTTATTTGTTCAACCAGTGAATTATACGGGTATATAACCTAGTTTCTATTTCATAAATCGAGATGAGGAGACATAAGATTATAAAAGAGAAATAAACAAAGAAGGAAATGATTTATGTTTACTCTTGGTATAGTTTTATTCTATTACCTCTAATAAAACACGATTTTTTAGGAACACGTGTCAATAAACAAAGGTTTCTAGGGTCACGTGACAATCAATGAGAAATTCCTTAATTGAGTTTTCCCACCTAAAGTTTATTAAATTGCGATTATATTTATTTTTTGAAGCTATGATTTTAATTAAAAAATGCATTTACTAATTATTTTACAAAACAATCATCAATTACCATAATTAATGTTTAAATAGTTTTCAAATTAGGAATTGATATAATTTAAGTTTTAAATTGTTTTCATATTAAAATATGATATCAAATAAAGTGTGTCAAATTATTGAGTATACGTGTTCTTAATGTTAAAATTCTCTTAAAATTTATATATATATATTAAAAAAGTAACTGTTTTATAAATAACTGATATAAATATGATCAAAGTCATCTTTGTATATTTGAATGAATAATTCAAAAAGATGAGTTAGGGAACTAAAGATAAAATTATAATTTTTTTTACTTATACAATTTTATAAATTTGTTTCACAAAAAAATGAACTAAAAACTTTTACTTTTTTAAATGACATTTGACATGAAAAATTATGATTGCACAGGTAAAGTAGAATAATTAGACATTGAAAAAATTAATGTTCACAAACAAATTGAAATAAATTTATTGGTGAACAGATGAATTTTAATTTAATTTAATTATTTATTATATTTATTCTTAAAAAGTTTATTACTTAACTTTGTAATTAAAATATACTTGTAATTCTGAGATCAAAATACAACCTAACGTATAGAACATAATATTTAAAACATTTTAAAATGATCTACATGAAACTAAATAATTTTCTTTCATAAGCCATTGCTTAATAACAAATGTTTAAAATTTTTGCATTTTGATAATAAACATATACTATGCTTAAGTTTTGAAATATTATCACAAAACATATCAACTTTTTAGGTTTCAAATATGATTTTGACTTCACTATCTTTTAATATGTTTGAGATGGTTCCATTTCTTAAAATCTAGAATTGATTTGTTTTCTAATCTCTAATTATATATATACTAATTATTAACTTTTGTGTGCATCATGAAAAGTATAGTATGCTTAAGTGGATTATACCCATCTTTTTTTAATCTTTAATCTTACTGTTTTAACCCAATACTTTTAATTTTTAATATTTTAGTCCCAACAATGTTTACATTCAATTTTGGTCATTTATACTTTTCATATTTACAATTTTTGTGTTTTATGTTTCCTTCTAAGTGTTGCGAGTTAAATCACGTTGTAGCGTATGTGTGTGGTTTGACATATGTAAGCTTATTTTTTCCCATTTAACGGTTTTATCACAGTGCGCTGGTCCTAGGTCGACTCGCTTATTGTTTTATATGTTTTACATTACGCCTGTGTTGTTCAACGTTTTTACGACTACTTTTCGTTCATTTTATTTTTTTGCCTTTTATTTATTCTTTAACATGAGTTTTTTTGGTGTTGGTGATCACTGACGGGAGTGTGACATTGATGTTACTTTACACGGTTTTACGCCATGCCGCCATGCGAGGGCTTAATACTAGTATATACTAATTATCAATTTACTATTGCATTGATTGTTGTACCAAGTGTTTTAAATATTGTACATATCTTTTGTTTTCTTTTTCTTTCTTTAATTCTTATATTCTAAACTTAATACTTTTTCATACTTTACAATTTAACCTTAAAATTTTCACTTTTAAGTTTTTTCCCCCGTAAAATTCATCTTTTATTAAATTTTCGTTTTACATTTCGGTCTAAAATTCTAAATCTAACACGTGATAACGTATGTACGTGATTCATCGTTGTTGCGTCTATTTTTTCTTCTTTTAACGGCCCCATTGCACCTAGGTTGACTTAGTTATTGTTTTTGATGATTTATATTTTTATGTTTACTTTTTGTTCAGTTTTATTTTTAATTTTTTATTTATTTTTTATACAAGTTTTCTTGACGTTGATGATTGCTGACGGTGATGTGATATTGGTGTTACTTAGCATGGTTTCACTCCTCCGCCGCAATGCGAAGGGTCTTAATACTAGTTAATTATAATAGTTATATATATTTCAATTTATTACACTAACAATATGTAATTTATAGAGTCGATGTATATTTACATCTTACCATTTAAACATAAAAAGTCAATCTAAATTCATATATGAAATCTTACAATATATTACTTTTATCTGACGTATAATATACGAGTCCTAACCTTGTCAAATATAATACTAGTATTATATTAATGAATACTCTTGTGTTAAATCATGAAATCTGTTAAGGATTACAAATCATTTTAATTTTTTCTAACAAATATTAGAAAAACTTACATCTATAATACTATATAATGTATATTAAAAAGATAAAATGCTAATTTCAATGTGTAAGATATCTATATAACATTTGCATAAAGTACAAATGTCATATGCAATAATTTCACTTTTGCCCCCATTTAATTAAATTCTTCTAATTATTGTATTATTAATATATAATATTAATACATTATTTAATAATTTGATATTATTTAATTTACTTCATTAAATTTTATTTTATTTATGATAATATAAATTGACATTTAAATTTATAGTTACTAATCATATTTTTATAACTAAAAACTATTTAAATTAAATATTATTTTATTTAAATACTTATATCTATACTATTATATAACATATCTCTTTGAATAAAGATGTAATTTTTCTAAGCATACAAGTTTTAAAACAACATTTACAAAGGGGTGGAAGACATTTAAGATGGGTAAAATAGAGAATTGATTAAGATTTTAAGGGTAATATGGTAAATAATTTATTCATTAATTTTTTATATATTTTGATATTTTTGTCACCATCTCTTTCATGTATTTAATAAACATTATTAATACAATATTTAATAATATGATATTATTTATCTCACTTCATTAAATTTTATTTTATTTATGATACTATAAGTTAACATTTAAATTTATATTTACTAACTATATATTATAAGTAAATACTATTTAAATTAAGTATTATTTTATTTAAATATTTAAGTATATAGCTTATATATATCTTCATATTTATAATAACTATAATATTAATATTTTTCTAGAAACATATTATGAGTTCTAATTTTAATATTTTGTCTATATCTTTTATAATAAAAGTGAAATGATGATAGAATAATAATTTTACATATGTATTAACACACTCATATGAAAAGTCATGATAAAAAAGTATAATTTAAAAAGTAAGCATTTTATTATATTTATGCTCTTACAATAAAGTACAACATATGATGTTTATGATACAAATACTAAAGCATATACACGTGGCCAAACAAAACCACCATTTATTTTCAATGTCGTTCATTCATTGAGATTGAACACTAATCCCTCTCCTCCTTTCCCTCGCCAATTGTTAATAGGTTAATAACATTCAAAATTATAATTTATGGTGACAATTTTTCTATTAACTTTATTCAGTCTATGCAAATCACCACTGATCGAAAGTTGTCTCCGATTATTATAAATCTCTAACCTACATTCATAAAACAAAACCTCCCTTAAAATCTAGGTAATAAGTGATTTCCGATTATAAATACACTCATATTTTCACTAATATTGTTGGGATAATATAGTTGTGTTAAAAACATTTGTAATATACGTAATTGTTTTATTTCATTCAATTTTTCCAATATTTTCAAAGTTCTTATTTTGTTGAAATGATTTCGTATGATTTTTTCAATTAAATTGTTGAGTTTGTGAGTTCATACCCTTAATTAAACGAGTCAGTTTGTATTTGTTGAAATTTATACTTAATTTTGATATGAAACCAAGCCGTTGGGTTATAAATTGAAGCATGAGCAACAAGTTTTCGCTCGCTTATTTAAATTTGAATTGAGCTGAGCCGCTCAGTTTGTAAACCGAGTGAGTTTAAGCAAACCTTCGCTTGATTCTGTTTGACAACATCTAAAATGAGTTGTGGTCTCTTAATTGGTTCAACCATTTAGCCAGTGGCGGACATATGTGTAATCTCAACTTGTTATGGCTAGTATATATTTTTTATGGTTTTATGTAAAAAGAAAGTTTGATTTTACGTTACCCCTTAGAATAAATTACGTTATTCCTGAAAATAAATTACGTTACCCCTAAAAATTTAAGCTCAAAACTTCATAGAAATTTTTAATTTTATAAATAAAAGTCTAATAATTTATAAAAAAAACAATACATTCTATAAAAACATAAATAACCAATAACCCAGTACCAAATAACATAAAAACCTAAAATATCCATTACCCTACCCAATACAATAATAAGCTCAATCAAAAAATTATATGTATACTAATTATTTGTATGCATTATAAGTGATATTATGTGTTTTGTGGGATGTACTCACTTTTTTAATTTTTATCCTTTTTATATTAACCCAATACTTATATATCTTTTATAACTTAGCCTAAATATTTTTTTACTTTCAACTTTGGTCCTCTATAATTTTTAAATTTTATAAATTTTCTATTATACGTTTCGGATGTAGTATAAAATATCTCAGGTATTAGTCCTTATGACTAAGCCTTGTAACAATTGTAAAACACTTGAGAGCAATAAACATCATTTTTTAAACCTAAATATGTAAGGCCCCGTTCCCGAGATGCTTACAGCTGGTCGATCATCGCAATTAAAACATATAAATACATTTGTCTTTCATAAAACATCACAATAGAATTAACAAAATATACATCTCATTTCATTATAAAAGCTTTTGCAAAATAATACATTGTTAACAAGTTACAAAATACATGTTGCATTACATCACAAAAGCATTATAAAAATGGATGCCATCCAAAAGAGCTGAGTAGCCGCCCTGTGTCACACCCCCGCTAAGAGCAGAAACACGGGGATGTAACGAGACAGGAATCGTCATAACACATGGTAAGCGATAAAGATGCAATAATAATAATGATGACAAGCGTGTCATGACGACACCCGACAACAAGGGGACTTGTGTCGTTTTTAGTCAGTAATCACGACCACATAGCCATAAGCATAAACATGATATAAGATAAACATAGATAATAATGTTGTATGTAATTCCCACAACCCGGGAACAAGTTACAAAGTGTAATGTTGTTTGAAACAGATACAACAATTGTTTTCAAAATGACAAGTTTAGCCCGAAAATACATCCTAGGGTCTCCACTAAGCAGCACACCTAGAACCTCAGCTAGCATGATCACCTAAAAAGATATGCTCAAATGGTCAACAAAATTATTGGTGAGCTCGCAGGTTTAAAAGTAAATAAGTAATGATGCTGTATAAAGTTGTTGCAGAATACCGTGCATACAGTTATAAGTAAGCAAAATCACATGACAAGAGCTTTACAACCAAGCCTAACGACGTACACAAAGAATCTTGTCAGAATATATTCACCCAAGGCCCGTTCCTGGCTTTTGTTGGTACTAACTAGTATACCAACACGAGGGTGGGGGTGTCAACCCAAGTAGTACTACTAATACCTATCCGTCGGTTCTCACACTGGAATTAAATGGTTGTAAGAAAGAACCACAAAGCAGACTCAAGCATGTATCAGATAAGTACCCACAAAACAGTAGCACGTTGATTCCAAGTATGTAAATTGTATGTATGTTGTACAACATAGAAAACGGGCGAGCATATTTTTCCCCCATGTTTGTAAATGTTTGTAAAGTAGTATAAGCAGAAAAAGGGGCCACGAAACTCACATGTTAAGTGGTAAGTATGAATGATCAAGATTCCTAACAGTTGTATGAAATGAACAGTCAAACACCTATTGACAGTTATTGTTAAGCATTAATGACGTGTATAAAGCATATAGTAATGTTTGGTCAGTTCGGGTTGTATCGGTTCGGTCGTGGGTAGCACACACACAAGCGGACACAAGTATCAGATCTTATGTAGATCCAAGTACTAAGAGTAGTCGTCATTGCTTACGACATCCATATAAAGATCCCATTGTTATAAAAGATAGCACTTGTTAAATATTTGTAGTTCCAAATGGGTTGTCGATAATTGCAAAATGTTAGGTTGATTTCAATTGAAATAGTATTTGCATGTTGATAGCGTTGACTTTAATCTTTGTGGTCAGGCAATGACACTTTTACTGATGTTACCTTATCATCATCAGACGTTCAGGAAGAAAATTCACACTCAAACATCATCAGTCACAAAACAGGACCAGATGCTCAACTCAACACTCCATTCGTACGAATCAACCTTCAATCATACAAATCAGCTTCATTGGCACGATTGAACCTTCATTCGTACGACTGGCATTCAGTCGTACCACACAACACCTAATCACACGACTTAACCTCCATACGCACGAATCAACCTTCATTCGTACGAATCAGCTTCATTCGTACGACTGAACCTTCATTCGTACGATTGGCCTTCAGTCGTGCGATACACGCACAGTCGCATGCATTCATTCAATCGTAGGACTCAATCGCACACTACATTCATCCGCATTGACTCAATCGCACACAACATTCGATCGCACGACTCAGTCGCATGACATCCCCAGTCGCACAACTCAGTCACCTAAATGACACAGTCGCATGACTCAGTCGCACGACTCACCCAGTCGCACGGCTCAGTCGCATGACAGACCTAGTCGCCTGAACTGCAGGTTCGCGAAAGCTGAAGTGCAGAGCAGCCTTCGACTGCCCCAAGCATGGGTTTTACACAACAAGGACTTCCATAATCACACAACAAACACACATGAACAAGAAGCACACGCAGAAAGTCATCACACGCAGAAAGTCATCACACGCACCCGCACGACCTCTTGTGTTCGAGTTGACCCGAACACTCGAAACCCTAGAAATGGACAGCAGTAAAACGAGCAAGAAATGGACAACCAAGGTCGTCTACCTGCAAGGATGGAGTAGACTAGGTTGTAGATGAAGTCTAGATGACGAAAACGTGACCGAACGGGGCGTTTTGGCGCTAAGATGAAGATGTGAAGTGAAGAAGAAGATGATGAAGAAGAAATGGAGAGGATGAAGAAAATGGCTGGGAATGGGGTTTTTATACCCATCCCAGGTTTGCAAAATGTCAATTTTAGTCCCTGCACTTAGCCCCTGAGTTTCCAAAGTTTGCTTCGGTTGAAAACGACTTTAGAATGTTCGCTATATTAATGTTAAAAGCGTGTTTAATGGTAATTGATAGCTTAAAATGGTTTTATTAATGGCAATGGTTATAATTAAAAATGATATATTTGGTGATAATGGTGATGAAATTTATAAAAGGTTTATGCTTAGCACACGTTCACGGAGGAAGTACAGACACATGGGTAATAAAGCAAACATGATTCCTTAAAATAGGAGTTCATGAAGAAGAGGAAGAATAATTAAAGTAATTCTATGGTTAATTATGTCGTTCGACGGACCTTAAGGTGACGGATGTCACAGTATCCCCCAGTTGAGAGAATTTCGTCCCGAAATTCAGCTGGAGTTAGGTCCAAGAGTGTCATCCACGAATAGGTGTTGGTATTTTAGTTTCATTTGATCTTCCCTTTCCCATGTAAACTCTGGCCCTCGCTTTGAATTCCACCTTACGCAAACAATTGGTATTCTACTGCGCTTCAACTGTTTGACCTTACGATCCATGATCTCAATGGGTTCCTTAATAAAATGAAGCTTTTCATCGATTTTGATATCCTCAATTGGTACATGAAGTGATTCGTCAGCCAAACACTTCTTGAGGTTCGACACATGGAAAGTATCATGCACACCGTTGAGTTCTTGTGGTAACCTTAATCGGTAAGCCACTGGACCAATTCTTTCTGTAATCTCGAATGGTCCAACGTATCTTGGGGCTAACTTCCCTTTCTTTCCAAACTGAACAAATCCTTCCCAAGGAGAGACTTTTAGTAACACTTGGTCCCCACCGTTGAATTCTAGAGGCTTCCGACGATTGTCGGCATAGCTCTTTTGGCGATCTCTAGCGGCTTTCGGTCTATCTTTGATTTGGAAGATCTTGTCAGTTGTTTCCTGAATGATCTCTGGGCCTGTTAACTGACTTTCACCAATCTCGGCCCAACAAACGGGTGATCTACACTTCCTTCCGTACAACGCTTCGAACAGAGCACACCCAATGCTGGTATGGTAGCTGTTATTGTAAGAGAACTCAATCAATGGCAAATGAGTATCCCAACTACCACCAAAGTCTATTACACACGCTCTCAGCATGTCTTCTAGTGTTTGTATGGTTCGTTCACTTTGGCCATCTGTTGAGGGTGATAGGCGGTACTCATGTCTAATCGAGTGCCCATCGCTTTCTGTAGTCTCTACCAAAATCGTGAAGTGAATCGGCCGTCACGGTCGGATATGATTGACACCGGCACTCCGTGTCTTGTCACGACCTCTTTTATGTACAATCTCGCCAACTTGTCCATTTTGTAGTCTTCTCGGATTGGCAAGAAATGTGTGATTTCGTCATTCGATCCACTACGACCCATATCGAGTCATGCCCGTTGCTCGCTCGAGGGAGTTTGGTAATGAAATACATGGCTATGTTTTCCCATTTCCATTCGGGAATCTCAGGTTGCTGTAACAGTCCCGATGGTTTCTGATGTTCAGCTTAACTTTCGAGCATGTCAAGCATCTGCTGACGTAGGTGGCAATGTCTTTCTTCATGCCTGGCCACCAATACAGATCTTTGAGATCGTGGTACATCTTGTCTGCGCCAGGATGAATAGAATATCGTGTCTTGTGTGCTTCATCCATGACCAAGGTGTACCAATGCCATATGCAATACCCTGCTATTCCTGGTACTGGACCTAGGCCTATCATAGACCAGCTATAACGGTGCATCGCACCTCTGGTCACAGTACCTAGGTTATGCAACAATGGTGCTATACAAATGGTCAATCACAAAGAAAGACCCCAATGTGCATCCTTTCGGGGTAGCAAACCCGCACACCGTTGGGCTAACACCTTTTAATGGCATGTCCCGACATACAAGGCTTGCAAGAATTTATTTACTTTCATCATTTATTAATGCATGCATTCTTCCTTCATGTTCCTCTTTTATTATCTTTCACTTTATGTTACATATTATACTTTCATTTCATTCATCAACATTCACGTAAAGTCACGGGAAAGATAAACATACATCATAACAAGGAACATAACATACACAATCATCATCATTATCATACAACGCAACAGCATACATACATAACATACATCATGCATAAACATGCAACATCATACATCATCATGCCCAACATAACCTCTATGATCTCGACAGTCATCTTACATGAACTTACGGGAAACTTCCACGTCAAAACTTACATCTGCACTTTCCCCCGAAAGTCAGTATATAAACTATGTTTCCTCGGTACACCAACCCTACTTGGGTGTATGGGCACCTTTCAGTCGCATGGTCTACAAGCGACTGGACATCATGCGAATGGACCAATGCGGATAAACACCTATGCGAATGAACACCCATGAGAATAGACCTAATGTGGATGGACTCAATGCGGATGAGTCCATGCGAATGGAACTAATGCGAATGAACACTTGTGCGGATGAAACTAATGCGGATGAGTCCCATGCAAATGGAACTAATGAGAATGAACACTTGTGCGGATGAAACTAATGCGGATGGACTCAATGCGGATGAGTCCCATGCGAATGGAACTAATGCGAATGAACACTTGTGCGGATGAACCTAATGCGGATGAGAACTTATGCGAATGGGCCTCAATCGGGCGCATGAACCCTCAATCGTGCGAATGAACCCCAATCATGCGAATGAACCTCAAGCTCACCCCAATCGGTAGTATGGCCTCCATTCGGTCGCCTAGCCCTAGCTGATGCAGAATGCAGTTCATCCCGAACCCAATCTGCAATTTTCGACCTCCAAGCTCATCCAAACCCATTCTAAGTCCAAATCAACGATCCTAAACCTTAGGAATGCATACCATAACACCATTCAATCACACACAAGCCTGGAAACAAACTCCAAACCCATCACACGCAAACACATACAAACGGATCAAACACACACACATACAAAAACGGGTTTTCAGATGTGTTCCAGCCCCAAAATCTACCAAAAACATTTAAAAGAGGGGTCCTAGAACTCACACAAACCACACCGAGAAGTAGAGCTTCGTTTGGACCCGCTACACGACGATTTTGCTCACTTAATCCACCCGAACCAACTTTTTATCTATTTTCTCCATTTCTCTCTTCTCTTCCTCTATGTGGAAGAATTTTGGAGATGTGGGGAGGGTGTGGGCTGCCCTCCCCTCTTATTCTCCTTCTCTTCCGAACTTTCTCGCGTTTTGGCAAGTTTGGTCCCCCGACTTTGGACTTTATTTATTTTTCTTCTTTCGTCGGCTTCAAAGAAAATATTTGGGTGTTACAAGTCCACCCCCTTATATAGGGCTATGTACCTTGGGCTCAACTTGCCCCGCTTTCAGAAACAAATGATACCCTTCCAAGGTGAGATCTTTAACATAACCCGGTCACCCACCTGGAACGCAATCGGTCTGCGTCGTTTATCAGTATACGACTTTTGTCTATCTTTGGCTGCCTTCATGAAGGCCTTGATCTTTTCAAGCTTCTCAGTCATAGGCTCGATTACCTCGACGCTCCCTAGTTCTTTTTGGCCAATATCACCCAACAGACGGGTGTTTTGCATCTCCTACCGTATAGCATCTCATAAGGTGGCATACCAATGCTGGCATGGTAACTGTTGTTGTATAAGAATTCAGCTAACGGTAAGTGGTCATCCCTACTTCCCCCAAAATCGATAACATATGCCCGAAGCATGTCCTCCAATGTCTGAATGGTCTCTCTGACTGACCATAGCATCATGGAATTTTCTAAAATTTGGATGTAAACCGAGTGTCACGATCGGACACAATAGACACCGGCACATCGTGACGAGTTACAATCTCTTTGATGAAAAGACTAGCCAACCTCTCAGATGAATATGTCTCGCGAATCGGTAGGAAGTGAGCACTCTTCGTCAAGCGGTCAACAATCACCCATATAACATCATACCCTTTCGGAGTACGCGGTAGCTTCATAATGAAAACCATGGTGATGTGATCCCACTTCAATTCAGGTATATCTAAAGGTTCGATCTTCCCATACGGCTTCTGATGCTCGGCCTTCACCTGTAGACAAGTAAGCCATTTACTCACATACTCCACTACATCACGTTTCATACCCGGCCACCAATAATCCTTCTTCATGTCTTGATACATCTTTGTGTCACCTGGATGAATGGAGTATCAAGTCTTGTGAGCTTCATCCATAATCTTCACTCGTAGATCCCCAAAATGAGGAATCCACACTCGTCCAAATCGGGTTTTAACACAAAGTGTGTTTTCACCCAAATCCACACTCATTCTTTCAGAGCTAAGATGATCTTCTTTCAATGCCTCATCTTGAAACTATTTAACTTGCTTTATCACGTCAGAGGTCATGATTAGTTGGTGCACGTTAGGTCTAGGATCAGTAGATCTAGTCCATTTTGTATAGACTTAGTACTTGAATTAATATCCGTAATGAATGGTTGTAATTCATTATTATGTATGCATTATATATATAGGTTAACCCATTTATATGTGTGTTGATTTATGTATGGTTGCAGGTACAAACATTATACTTGGTAAATTTCTGAAATTGACCAAGTGTAAGAAACATATAGTATATGAACATTTCGTTCTTCCGTAGATATGTTTCTTACAAGTAAAATGCATCCAAAGATCTGCGTATGAACAACCAACACTGAGGATGAAAGAACAAGATTGCTTCGGAAGATCAAAACATCTTCGGAAGAACAAGATTGCTTCGGAAGAAGAAAACATCTTCAGAAGAACAAGACCTGCGGAAGAACAACACATCTACGGAAGACACTATTCCTATGGTGTCCATACACTTGTATAATAAAAGTGTTACAAGTCACAAGTCAACAAGGCAGTTATGCGAATCCCGAGAAATCAGATGATTCCTTAACATAAACAATTCAAATCCCAAGAGATCCGGTGTTTCCTATAACAGAAACATCATTGTCTATATAAATGGATCATAGGTTTCGAATTATGGATGGCTTCATCAACAACAACAATAGCAATTCGACAATTCCAAAACAGCAAACATCACATCAAATCTCACAATCAAACCCTAGCAGCCGTCACATCATTCATCACAAAATTTAATATCATTCATTCATTATTTGTAAACATTAACATGTTTTAATGAAACACATACTATTCATTAATTTTTGTTTCTTTTAGTGTGTTTCTTTGAATCTTTATTAATATTGAATTTTACTACAAAACAATTAAACCAAGCCAACATTGATTCCGCAAACGTTGACTTGTCTTCGACCGACACTGATAATTCCTGAATACGATCCTTGAATTTACAGGTGGTATCAGAACCAAGTGCTCATTGATTTAGAACGATTGATCTATCAGTGTTAGTTGTGTTTAATTGCTTTGAATTCTGTAGATTTGTCAGTTTTTACTAATTAGATCTATTGTCTTTAAAAGGAATTTGTGTGAAACTTGTTTGTCGTTCAACAGTAGTCGATTAGATTAATTTGGAACTATATTCAAATCAATTGAATAGCAGATCCTTTTCATCATATTCATCAATTAACACATGAGCAACTTCAGTGGATCATCGTACCAACCACCGAAGTTAGAAACAAAAGCAGACTTCAAATCATGGAAAATCAAGTTTAGAAATCATGTAAATTATACAGATTCTGACTTATGGGTCTCTATAACAGAAGGTCCTTATATTCCACCCACCCTTGGGCCGAATTATAATGATAACAATCAACCCATAAGCACAAAAGATCTTTCACCTGATGATATTAAGAAGGTTAAAGTTGATTTCAAAGCATATAGCTTGCTTAGTATGGCTTTGCCAGAAGAAATATTGATCATATGTGAAAATTATAAAACAGCAAATTCCTCGTGGAAGATTCTTCATACACTTTTTGAAGGGAGTGATGAAATCCGAAGCATTAGGAAGGACACCCTTCGTTCACAATATGAAACCTTTCATCATATTGAGGGTGAATCAATTCCTCAACAACTCCACAGGTTTATGCAACTTGTCACAGAAATGAACATTCTGGAGTTGAAATACACAATTGAGGAATTGAACAAGAAAATGCTCCATACTTTACCAGAAAGTTAGAAGCAGACTGTATCCATGTTCAAGAATACCATAGATCTCAAAGCAGTCAGACTAGACACTCTAGTGGCTAAAGTTGAGGCTCTTGAACTGGATGAGAAATCAAGAAACAAGAGTATAAGAACTCATGTATCACCATATCACTTTAAAGAAACAAGAAGTGCTGGAAGTGCTTTCATGTCCAGCAATGATGGTGATAACTCTTGTACTTTGAGTGAAGATGGAGAGGAAGTAAGTTTCTATGCTTCAAAACCTATTAAGAAATCATCTCAAAGTAAGTCAAGAAAAGAGAAAGAAAGATCTATTGATCAAAAAGACAAATCATCTGAAAAACCATCATCCAACAATCAATCAGAGTCTATCACTGTCATTCTAGACTCTAAAGAACAAAAGACAGCTTTTGCAGCCTTCAGTTCAAGCTTTCAAGCTTACCTAGGAAGTACATTGCCCACTGCCAACATGTGCCAACAGGATTTAGAAGAACTGCCTCCGGATGTAGTGGAGGAAATGGATCTACAATGGCAAATGGAAATGATTGCATATAGATCCAAACAATATCTGAGAAGAAACAAGAATTTGGCTGCTGCAAGTAAATCATCACGTATAGGAGTTGATAAGTCAAAGGTAAGATGCTTCAAGTGCAATCTCTATGGACACTTTTCTAAAGAATGCAATCAACAAAATTATGACACAACACAACATCAGAATCATCAGGCCAAACAACCCTTATCAACTCAAAGATGTTTTAGACAACCATAACTAACCAACTCATCCCCACTAGCCACCAATTCATCAGCAGAAACTAGCAACTCTAAAGACTTTGGGCTGATCATTCTTCAAGATGGAACCTGTGACTAACTAGCAACTCTAAAGACTTTGGGCTGATCATTCTCAAGATGGAACCTGTGACTGGAGTGTGTATGAGAAGGAAGTATTAGAAGAAAATCAAGCTCTAATGGCTCACATGAAAAACAAGGTTCCACCCATGGCAAGTGAGGTAAGAGACATGTTATGTTCATCAATATGTGTTGAGGAAGTAGAAAGATATAGAGTCCATGCTCAACAATTAGCTGATAAAGTTAAAGAAACAATGATTTTGAATGAATATCATGTAAGAGAACATAAACTATATCAAATTAAAATGAACTCTTCACAAAAGGATTTAGACAAAATTGTTTCTGAAAATTACAGCTTGAAAGCACAAGTTGAGCATCTGACCACTTCCTTAACCAAATCCATGGCTGATCATGCATCAACTGAAGTGAAACTTCAGAAGTTTCGGCTATCATCTCAGCAATATGAGAAATTACTAAATTCTCATATTGAATCAAAGAAAAGGTCTGGGTTGGGATACAATGCTGTGGCACCTCCAGTTAATAATAACTATGTTTCTTTGCCTGAATCAATGACAAATAATCTATCAAAACATTTTATGCCTAGCACCAATATAGGAACTAGCTCAAATCAACAAAACATTGATAATGAGGTAAATGAAACTGAGTCTTTTGAATCAGAAAATATTAATCAATTTAATTCAAAATTCAACTTAGATGACTGGGATGACTTGGATGATTTTGATGTACATGATACTGATCTTTTAAATAAGGGTAAGAATTTTGTGTTTGAAACAAATATTCCAAAAGTGCTTGAAGAAACAAAGTTGCCATACCCTCCTAAAAAAAGAAACATACTGAAGACCATTTGCAAGAGAATAGCTCATTTGAATGAAGGTCTTCAAGAACTAAATCAGCAACAAGCCTCCTCCAAGAAATTAAATGAGAAATCTGCTTCGACTGAGGAAAGAGAGAAATCCAAGGAAAAAGGAAAGAAAAGGTGTCAGCAGATCATCAACGGAAGAAGAACCTCTTTCCTGTACCAGATCTACAGAATAAGAAAACTTCAGCAGAAGTTAATGATGATTCAGTAGATGATCTATGGAAGAGGAATTCAGCTACAAACAATCAAAAGATGCATAAAGTGGAAAAAGAAGAAGCACATCCAAAGCTGAAGAAGAAAGAACAACATCAAAAGTTAGCAAACCCTAAAATTGATTCTAAGAAAGAATCAAATAAAAAATATTGCAAGTGGTGTGACATAAAAAATCACAATACAGAAGATTGTTACTTCAGTAGCTACTGCTCTATTTGCAATATGAATAATCACATGACTGCTGATTGCTACTTCAACAAACATTATGCCATCTGCAACAAAAATAACCATTCCATTCAAGAATTTTATTTCAACAAAAAGAACAAGATAAAAGGCACAAAGAAGAAAGAATCAGATAAGTCTGAATCAGATACTCAATCTACTAATTGTGAAAAGGGTTCAAAACTGAAGAAGTCTGAACTGAAATCAAAGTCAAAATCAAAGGACAAAACATCATCAAGTGCTCATCCATTAAAGAAAATACCAACTTTCCAGCAGTCAAAAACACCTCACAAAAGGGTAGATTTGACTGATAAGGAAACAAAGGATGATGATGCATTCTTTGATAAATTTGAAAAGGGAAATCACATACCTCTTTCAAAAACAAAAGATTGTGTGAGAAATTTAATCATAAAGTTTCATTATCAAAACCAAAGTCTCAAATAAATATAATTAAATTGAATCAAGAAGAAATTGAGAAACAAGAACCTAGTTCATCAACATCCCATTCAACAGAATCATCCTCATCTGAAACAACTCAGAATGAATCAACCAAAGCTAAAACTGAAACTTCAAGACTTGTTCATGAAAGAGTAACTATTTTAGACACTGTTGACAAACCAAGATCATTAAGACTTGGGTTGTCAATTCTAACTGATTTATTTCTGAATGCATGAACAATATGAGAGAGCTGACAACAAGTGGTATGTTGACAGTGGTTGTTCCAGGCATATGACAGGAAACTGTTCACTTCTCCATGACTTCAAACATAAAAATGCTTCTTATGTTGCATTTGGTGGGGATAAAAAGGGAGGTAAAATTGTTGGTGAAGGAATGATAACAAATGGCGTGCTCAAATTTGAGAAAGTAAATATTGCGAAAATTTACATTATAATCTACTAAGTGTTTCTTAAATTTGTGATCAAAATTATACCACATTGTTTGATAATACTAATTGTTACATTCTTAAGCCAGGATTTAATGTTCCAGAAGAATGGGTTCTCCTCAAAGCAGCAAGAAAAGGAAACACTTATGTTTTGGATATGAACAACACAACACTCACAAAACATGAAACATGCCTTCTGTCTAAGCTATAAGAAGATGTATCTCAATTATGGCATAGAAGGCTTGTCCATTCTAACATGAACAACATGAATAAATCGATAAAAAATGACCTGGTCATTGGATTGCCAAACAAAGAGTTTCACTGCTCAACTCACTGTTCTTCTTGTTACAAAGGAAAACAACATAGTGTCTCATAAATCCAAAATTATCAATACTAATACTACACCACTCAAATTGCTTCACATTGATCTGTTTGGTCCTACCAATGTGATGAGCATTGGAAAAAAGCAATATTGTTTGGTGATAGTTGATGATTTCACAAGATTCACATGGGTCTTTTTCTTAAAACAAAAAAAAATGAAACATCAGAAATATTAATGGACTTTGTGATCAAGATTGAGAATCAACTTGATACAAAAGTTAAAATTTTAGGAGTGATCATGGTACTGAATTTGTCAATTTTGAACTGGATTCCTTTTGCAGGAGCAAAGGTATTGCAAGACAATTCAGTGCACCAATAACTCCACAACAAAATGGAGTTGCTGAAAGAAGAAACATAACTCTCATTGAAGTAGCCATAACAATTCTAGCTTATTCATAATTGCGTATCACATTTTGGGCTAAGGCTGTGAATACTGCATGCAATGTTCAAAACAAAACATTAATTGTCAAAGAACATAACAAAACTCCTTATGAGCTCTTGTTTAAAAGAAAACCATACATAGGATATCTTAAAGTCTTTGGATGTCATGTATCTATTTTAAACATAAAAGAGTCATTGGGGAAATTTTCAGAAAAATCATATGATGGTTTCTTTGTTGGATATTCTTCAACATCTAAATCTTATAGGATTTATATTCCATAACATAACATTGTGGAAGAAACTCCTAATGTATCCTTTGATGAATCTGTATTTACTAAGTCTGTTAAAGGTTCATCATGGTTGTTTGACATAGATGCTCTAACTAAATCATTTAACTATGATCATTTGAACACTACAGGATCTGATAAAGTATGTTATCCATTTATTCCACCTCATATGACTGAAGTAACATTATCTGCTGATCCTCCAAGGATACACACATCCTCGGGTGGAAACACATCAGCAGCAGCTGCAGACATTACATGTGGAAATGAACATGGTGCATCTAGAGATGTGAATGTTGTCCCTTCAACAGATCCATGCTCTCAAGTGAATACAACAAACATTGGAAATGTTTCAAGTCCTCACTTATCAACTGAGAAGTTCATGTAACTCCTGCGGAAGAGCAAAATGATTTCGGAGAAGTTCTACGGAAGAGCAAAATGGTTCCGAGAAGTTCCTATGGAAGAGCAAAATGGTTCGAAGAAGTTCCTACGGAAGAGCAAATTGATACTGGAGATGCTTCTACAGCCCATACAGAAGACACTCATGATCCTTCACCTCATGTTGAACATTTTGACTATTTTCTAAACTCTCAAGCTGGGTTGGATCAGTCTGAGAAAATGGAAATGACTAACCTGGAATCATCTATGCCAGTTGAATCTACTCCATGAATGAGAATCCATAAGACTCATCTAGTCAACAACATCATTGGAGATCCTACAAAGAGAACTACGAGGAGCCAAAGTGTTACTGCCAACCTTTGTCTCTTCGGTTGTTTTCTTTCCCAAGTGGTCCCTCCAAACATCACTGCTGCTTTAAAAGACAATAGTTGGATTGAAGCTATGCAAGAAGAGCTTTAACAATTTAGAAAGCAAAAGGTGTGGTCTCTAGTTGATTTGCCTAAAGGTTAACATCCTATTGTAACAAGGTGGCTTACAAAAACAAACTGGATGATAGAGGGATTATTGTAAGAAACAAAGCAAGGTTGATTGCACAAGGATACACTCAAGAAGAAGGAATAGACTATGATGAAGTTTTTGCACCAGTTGCAAGAATTGAGGCCATAAGAGTGTTTCTAGCTTATGCATCATATAAGAAGTTCACTGTGTATCAGATGGATGTCAAGTGTGCATTCCTATATGGGAAGATTGATGAGGAAGTTTATGTGTCACAACCCCCTGGTTTTGAAGATTCTCATTATCCTCATGGGTATACAAGCTAGATAAAGCCTTGTATGGTCTTCATCAAGCACCAAGAAAGTGGTATGAAACACTATCATCTTTCTTGCTCAAGCATGGCTACAAAAGAGGAACCATTGATCAGATACTCTTTCTCAAGCAAGAACATCAAGATCTCTTAGTTGTTCAAATATATGTTGATGACATTATATTTGGATCAACTAATAAGAGATTATGTGTAAATTTTGAAGAGCTGATGAAATCTGAATTTCAGATGAGTTCAATGGGTGAATTAACCTTCTTTCTTGGTCTTCAAGTTCATCAAAACCATATGGGATATTCATCAATCAAGAAAAATACATACATCAAAATTTGAAGAAATATAATCTTGCTGAAGTATCCTCATGCAAAACACCAACATCAATAATTGACAAGATTGTTCCTAATCCTTCAGGAAAATCTATTGATCAAAAATTATATAGATCAATGATAGGTTCACTTATGTATCTAACTGCCAGTAGACCTGACATTATGTTTGTTGTGTGTGTGTGTGCTAGGTACCAATCTGATCCAATGGAGTCTCATCTGAATGCTGTAAAAAGGATTTTCAAATACCTCAAAGGAAGACCAGGACTTGGCCTTTGGTATCCAAATGATGGTGACTTTACACTCTACTCACACTTAGACATTGACTATGGTGGATGTAACAGTAACAGAAAATCAACAACTGGTGGATGTCAATTCATTAGACTAAGGCTAGTATCATGGCAGTGCAAGAAACAAACCAATGTATCTGTATCCACAGCTGAGGTTGAGTACATAGCTACTTCAGCTGGTTTCTCTCAAGTTCTTTGGTTGCAAAACCAATTGCTTGACTATGGTTACAACTTCCTTCAAACTTCAATTTACATAGACAATTCTGTTGCTATGTTTATAACTGCTAATCCTGTGCAACATAGTAAAACAAAACATATTGAGATAAGATATCATTTTCTGATAGATTGCTCAGAAAAGGGATTGATTAAGTTAGTCAAAGTGGATACAACAAATCAGCTTGCTTCTTTATTCACTAAAGCCTTTGATTCAGTCAGATTTAATTTTCTAATTGAGTCTCTAGGCATGATTAACTTAGATTAATCAATTTGAACAAACAAAATACTGTGTGTAATGATGCTTCAGCATGACATATGCATGGGAAATGATAGTACACTATATCTTTGCTTATTCCCTGAATTCATAAATTAATAATAAATCTAAGCAAGTTTCTTGATATGTGAGTAGATTCATCTTGAGTGGAAACTACACTGAGTGCATGCCAAACATAATGCTAAATGATTGTTTGTGGGAAACTTCATTTTGAGAATACAAAGTGAGTCTTATTCTAATGTGACCAAATCACTCATCTAAACACACTATGTACAAACACTTTATAACATCTATCTTTGCAAATCATACTCCCTCTGTTTTGTGTGAACAAAAACCTGGGTGTATGATCACCATACTGAATTTCAGTTACAAAAGGTAAAAAGATCATGATCCACATCATCCCTATGTTTTGTGTGAACAAAGACCTGGGTTAAAGGCACCTGGTGACCTGATGATGATCATATTTAAGCTCTCAAAAGAATCCTATGTGATCAATTATATATTAATCTAGAGCTTTTACATCATTGCATTAATGAGATGACAAATGCATCTGAAGATAGAACTTATAACTTAAAGTACATAGTTCTTAAGTGTGAAAAAATGATGATTTGACTTGCAAAGGGAGGACAAAATCTTTGTGACTTGTATGTGAAGCCCATAACAGTTATTCCCAAATCAATATGAAAACATGATAAACAACATGCCAGTTGATGCATGAGCTCTTGTATGGATTTAAGTGGACAATATACTTGCAATCAAAACTTTGTTCAGGTATCAATTCAACAAAATAACTCATCAGGAAGAGGTTTAGTATTATAGTATGATCCCATCATATGTGTATATATGTCTGAGCATCATCATACAGTTAAAAGTCACTCATGTTATTCTTCTTAGAAATTTATGATAAATGCTTAATGTCATCATTAATCACAAATTTAGGAGGAGTAGAATACATGAAGGTAAGTTTATCAATCAGCAGCTTTGTCTATTTCATTATCAATTTGAAGGAATTGGAATCTGAGCACCATCTTAGTTCCTAGATACATGAAATTTTCTTTAAAATCATTTTAATATTTCTTGTGCTAAATTGTCATGAATACAAAGTCTACAAGGTCCAAAAGCAATAAATGGTTCTAAGTAATGGATTTGGACCATACAACAATATTTCTCTACATTGTGCCATCTTAAGCATTAGCAGAAGCATTAAATGTTTATCCGTAAATTGGTAAACTATGGATGAGCAAAGATCATCAAATATAGTTTAATTTCATAGTTTGGTAATCTGTGAAAATGTAAGTTATATTTCATCAGCAGCTATCATTAAGTCATCCGCAGATGATTTATGGGATCCATAGATGGTCTACGGAAGAATTTGTTGAGGGTCCCACTTCATTAATGTGGTAAAATTAATGTCTGAGAGTATAAATGATGTTGTTTGACTTCAAACATCATTATTCACTTTTTCAGACCTAGAAAAACACACTCTTAACAAACTTTTCCCCTTCTATAGCATTCAAACTCTACCAAATCAAAACATTAAACAAACATATATGTGTTCTTAATCAGCTATTTTCAAGGTAAAACATGTCGTAATATTCAAGAATGAACTATTTGATTCTTATTTAATCTCACAATTGTTCGTATTCTCATATCAATAATATGATTCTAATGAAATCTTCTTCTTATGAACAGATGGATAATCGATTTGTGAGAGAACACAATGTGTGTGCTTTCTTAAACCCTGACAATCCTATTTCAGAAGGGTGTCAAGAAATTATATGATATCTAAGAAGATCTAGGTTGTTCTATGCCTTATCAGCAGAGCCTGTGATTCATCAATCACACATCATTGATTTCTGGAACTTCGCACAAATAGAAGAAGATGGTCAAGTTATTATGGTTGATATGAAGAATCGAAGACTGAGAGTCGATGGACAAACAATAAGAAGGGTTCTTGAGTTGGGAGATGTAGAAGCTGGTCATCCTGATGTGTTTGAAAATGAATACATAGAGAAAGTCTTTCTCCTGATGGGGTATGATGGTGAATTCGAGAAGGGAGAAATCAAGAAAGGAAGACTCTGCAAGCCGTACAGATTTCTCTGCCACACTTATCTTAAGTGCATATCAAACAGAAAATCTCGACTTGATAGATTTTCAAGGCATATCTCTTCTGGGATTATTGTTGTTTTTGAGGGAAGAACCAACAATTACTCAAAGTACATCTTCAACTGCTTATGTGATCACATAAAAGTGTAGAAGGCTGACAAGATGTATATGTTTCCAAGGTTTCTACAATTAATCATTAATGTTGATCTTCCTAGAACTACTGTGGATGGTGGTGTGTTCATTCAAGCACACCTTGGCAGATCCATACTGAATAAAATATCTGGGAAATATGAAGGAGGTGACATGCCCATGTTTGCACATGTGGTTGATGCTACTGCAAATATTCCTCAAGAGCTTGTGTGGGAAGATCAACAAGAGGACTTTTCAATCAAATATGTTCAAGACACTCACTCACCAGATATATCACCCATACATCATCAACCTCAACCATCCCTACCAAACTGTAGATACATGTGTCCCTAGTTTCTGAACTTAATGTAATATGTCTTTAGTGTCTTACATTTATGTAACAGTTGGGTACATAATGAAATGTAAATGTTTGGTTTTGTTTATAATGTTTAATATTTCATTAATTAGTTGTTTAACACATATGGAATTGATTATATAGGTTTGTGATTGTTTGAACTAATATAAATAATGTAATGACAATTAATACATTCAAACTTAGTAATATGAAGTTATCATGCGAATGGCCCATGCTAATGGACCATACGCATGAACAACTTCATGCAAATGACTCAGTCGTACGACTGAACCAGGAGACTGGATCAGTCGTATGATTGTAGCATGAGATTGGCTCAGTCGCACGACTGAACACTTAGTCGTGCGAATGGATCAACCGCATGGCTCAATCACACGACTGAACTATGCTAATGGTTCAGTCACCCGAATAAGCAACCCTAACCTATAAATACCACCTAATTCGTGGAAAAATTTAAGAATTGAATACACTTCGACTCCAGACGTACCCTAGCCGTCCAGAGACCTCTATGAACATACTCCAAGTTCATAGATCGCAGTAGATCGATTCCTAATCGTTCTTAACATTTAGATTCAATACATAATTGTTTCTACGTGCGTTCTCATTGATTGGATCGCCAATCAAATAGGATTCCGCACTATTTGATTCGATATACACGTTAATCAGTTAGTATTTCATTCAATACACGATCCTAACAAGTGGTATCAGAGCTTTGACTCTTGATTATGTGTGATTCAATCGTTTTTAATAAAAATTTGTGTTTTTGCACTAAAAATGGAATCTTTTTTGTGTCAAACGGTGTCTTAGACGTCTCCTGGTCATAAAGTTCAGTTTTTCCGGAATACGGGAATTAGGGTTAGTGAAATTTCAGTTTTTGCGGCCAAAACACGTTAAACCTACGAATTTTCGAATTCCAGCAGGTTTAGTCGCACGATTGACTCAATCGCATGACTGAGGTCATACGCATTCCCCATACGCACGATTGGACTCATTTGTACTCCCATTCGTACGACCGAGTATCCTATTCGCATTGTTCAACCTCATTAGTTCATTCGGCCAACTGGGTCATCCGCATTAGTTCAGTCGCACGATTGAATCATCCGCATCGTTCAATCGCACGAATAGCCCAATCGCACACCTTCATTCGCACTAATACAACAGTTTGGTTAAATTTAAAGTTTATAGCAATGGAGGACCAATACTCAGCGTTCACTGTAGGAAGCGACTCACGTATTCAGAACTTACTGCTATTGGAAAATGAAGTGGGGAATCATAATAAACCCCCTAAGCTTATCACGTTAGACAAATACCCACAATGGAAGCAAATTTTTGAAATCTACTTAAATGGAGTAGATACAAATCTGTGGGAGGCTATAGAGACGGGGTACAACATGCCAGTAGGAGCTAATGGTATCAAACTTACACTAAGTGGCATGACTGATGGACAAAAGCTCAAACATAACGCTGAAAAGAAAGTCTATGCTTTGCTTACACAGTCTATTCCGAAGGATATCTTCCATCAATACTCAGAGTATACGCAAGCAAAGAAATTATGGGATGCATTGGAAAAGAGGTATGACGGGAGTGCATCACTCAAGGCCATAAAAGCTAAGGCTTTGAAGAAGGAGTTTGACAACTTCTCTTCAATGGGTAAAGAAAGCCTGGATGACGTTATCGATAGATTCTACCACTTGATGAGTGAGATGCACACTCACGGAGTAACGACGTCGATGGAAGACAAAGTGTCTAATTTTGCTGATGGATTGCCAGAGAAATAGGCTTCCTTTGTCTTTAATCTCAGACAGAATGGTATGCTAATGAAGTTAGATATAATGACTTAATTCTGAAATTGAGATAGGAAGAGCTAAGGATGAAGTATAGAGCTCAAAAGTCTAACTATGATCAGAATCCGACCCTCTACAACGCGACTCCTCAAGCAAAGACATCTGGAGCACCACTGCAGATTGCCTTTGTGTCAAGCTCAGCTGGTCCTACTCAAGCATCTACTTCAAGGTCAGAAATGTCAGGGTCGTCTGGTACCCAATATATTATACCCGAAGCCAATGCAGCAAAGCTGAAGACCGAAAACTTCAGTAATGTGACAGTTGAGGTGGCTAAAGATCACATGGATCTTTTAGCTACAGTAGTCCACTCTTATGATGGACTAATTGCTGGAAAGATAGGGAACTACCATCTGGCTGATGAGGATTATGAGCAGGTGGACGCGACGGAGCTGGAAAGGATGGATATCATATGGGCCTTAGCAAGTGTTGTCCGACGTGCTAAGAAGTTTGTCAAGAAGACCGGACAGAACTTGGTTGCAACTAAGGACACAACCTTTGACTTCGACAAGTCAAAGGTGACCTGTTTCAACTGTGGTGAGAAGGGGCACTTCAAACGGGAGTGTGTAAAGCCCAAGAAGACTGGAAATGGGAACCCTTTTTCATCCTTTAATCGTCAGGATAAAGCTGCTAGTAGTCCTACTTCATCAAACAAGGATCTTAAAGACTTAACTGCTCATGATGATGAAGGACAGGACTGGAGCTTTCGGTTTATCTCACCGGGAGAATCCAACATCGCTAGTGTGGAGGATATAAATGACGATTCAGCTAGTGAGGGAGATATTGCAGTGGAACTTGTGATGTCCAATACTGATGAAACTGCAATAATGGTCAACTACCTGCCTGAAGAAGGAACAACAACAACAACATCAGAATCACCAGAACAAGAAACACCAGACACTGCTCTAATGGCTGATTCATCTTCACCTTCTCAGGTAAGTACTACTGACCAACTTTTTGATAATCATGCTTGTTCTGATTGTAACAAATTTAGGGAAAGTATAGATTTAAAATTTTCTAGGTTATTAGATCATAATGATAGCCTAGTAAAGGACTTGCAACTGTGCACTGAAGCTAATAGAGTATTAAAACAAAATGAGCATAGTTACAAAGAAAAGATAGACCTTTTGAACAAACAACTTAGGGAAATAGAAGTAGTTGCCTTTAACCAAGCTAATGACATTAGGTACTATCTTAACTCCCTAGAAGACACTAAGAAGCAAAAGGCAGTTTTAGAAGTTGAAGTTAACTCGTTAAAGCAGAAACTGCACAGTTGGACAAGTTCATCTCATATTGTCCAAAACTTAGTGAGAGAGAGAAACAACGGGGAGGGATTGGGTTATAAAGTGGTTCCACCATCACATGAGATCTTGATGAACGAAAAATGTAAACCAATCAACAATAATCCAATCAAGTATCACGTGGTGTCCACTCCTCTTGTAAGTGATCCAGATTGCACAAGTAAATCAAATGAATTTGGTACTAAAAAAAAGGAAGCCACCTCAAAGACAAAAGGCAAAATGCCTTGTGTTAACCTGGACAAAAGTCAAATCTGAACCTAAAAAGAACATTAATGTTAACTAATCACGTGCATCATGTCAAAGTCCAGGTAAACAAAATGGAAAAGATGTAAAACAAGGTAAAGCAATTAAATTTGTAAAACCAAACTATACATCTAACCAAGAAGTGTCTAAGTCCAAACAGAGTAAGGTCACACGTGTGACATACACTTCTCCACAAACATAGTTAAATCGTAAAGTTGAAAGCAGGTCATGCTACAACTGTGGAGAATATGGACATATTGTGTCTAATTGTCCTTACTATCAGGAACCAAGGAGAAAAGTTGCACTTCAGGACCCAAAACCAAGCTCTTCTAAGAGGAACTCAGTGACGCCACCTAGAAGGGATAGTGAACCTAAAGTTCAACCCATTAGCTAGTCGTCTGTTTATCACAAACAGGTCTTACACAAAGCTGGCCTATGGAAAGAGAAATCAATCCCTCTATCTGATAATGAGAACAATAAGACATCTGAACTTCCCTCACACTCTATAGGTCAATGGGTTGAGTTTATGATGTGTGATGCCTCTGGGACACCCAAGCCAGTAAAGGCTTGGGTCCCTAACATGAACTAATGTTTTCAATTGAATATGCAGGGTGTTCGCTACAGTGCTGAGACCAACACGTGGATTGTCAATAGCGGATCATCCAGGCACATGACAGGGAACATGGCTCTTTTATCAAATGTCAAACAAATCAAAGGAGGCGATGTTTCATTTGCTGGAAAAAAAGGTGGGTATATCACAACTCAAGGGGAAGTGGGTAATCAGAAAGTGAAGTTTGACAAGGTAAACTACGTTCAACAACTTCAAAATAACTTGCTTTCTGTTTCCCAAATATGTGATAAAGGATTTAAAGTAGTATTTGACAACAAGAAGTGCTATGTCCTGAAAAAGGATTATGTGATCCCGAAGGACCAGGTATAAATGTCTGCATTAAGATATAATGACCCGTATGTCTTGGACCTCTCAAAGGCCTCCACAACAGATCGTGAAGTTCAGTGCTTCCTGTCAAAATCTACTGAGAAGGATTCCATCTCCTGGCATAGGAGAATGGGACATATTAATTCACAAAAGATGAATCACTTGATCCAAAATGATCTAGTGAGAGGAGCTAACGTCAAAAACTTCCAACTTCCGGATTTCTGTGTGGCTTGCAAGAAGGGCAAACAGACGAAGAGGTCTCATAAGGAAAAGAAAGTTCATTTAATCGAACTTCCTCTTGAACTTCTTCACATGGATCTGTTTGATCCAGTCTGTACAAGAAGCATCGCAGGCGACTTGTATTGCTATGTAGTTACTGATGTGTTGGAGCATATATAGTCATATATAGTGTGTCCGTCGCTTGTCGAATAGTCTAGGCTTAATGTTATACACTTGATATGTTGTAAACACACGAAACTAGGTCATTCGCAGGAGCATATGCGAATGAGACTCAGTCGTACGACTGAGCCATGCTAATGGACCAGTCGTGCGACTGAGAGATGCGATTGGGACATTCGTAAGACTGAACCATAAGTATGGTCCAGTTGTACGATTGAACCATACGCATGGTCCAGTCGTACGATTGAACCGTACGCATGGTCCAATCGCACAAATGGGCCCAGTCGCATCTAATATGGGCCGAGGCCTATATATACCAGTTTCAATGTGTAGAGAGATTAAGGATTTTCAGAGGATTCTCTAAAGGGTTTTAGAGAGAGTGTGCCCGGGAGCCTAGGGCTGCCGGATGAGACGGGAGATCATGCTCGATCTTCCCCTTGTCAAGAGTCTTGATTCTTATATTGTAACGAGCTTGTAATCGTTAGGTTTTATCAATGAAACCATTCAATTATAGTTCGTATTATTGTTTGACTTTTGGTTGTGCTGTTGTTTATCTTTCCGTCAAGAACATGCTCGGATGTTTATCGATCTGAAAAACCGACTTCACAATTGGTATCAGAGTCGGTTACTGCTGGAATGATCTAACAATCATTCTAGCAACCCAAGCTCTTGATTTCTGGATCAAAGTTCAGATCTTGACGTTAAACCCACTTCGTGTTCTTCGTGTTTTGCTCAGATCTTGTACGTGTGTTGCTTCTGTGTTAAAATCGAATTCGAAACCACGTTTCTATCACACTTTCAAATCTGATGATGTCTACTTTGTTTCGGTTCATGTTGAATTCGTCAGATTAGGGTTTTGGGCAGCCCTAGCGGCTGCAGATCTGAAAATCTGCGTGCAGACCCGTTCATGCGACTTGGCCATGCGATTGGAGCATTCGTACGACTGGACCATGCGAATGGACCATTCGTGCGACTGGACCAATCGTATGTTCAGTCGTGCGACTGGACCAGTCGTATGTTCAGTCGTGCGACTAGACCAGTCGTATGTTCAATCGCACGAATGAGCCATCCGCATTGACTCATCCGTATTTGTTCCAGACCAAAAAAGAGAGTCTGGAACAGCTTCTTGCACAGATTTGAAGATGAGCCAAGCATATTCACCCTGAGGTTCTTTTGTCAAATAAGTTCGATGTGTACCCCATTATTTGTTAGACTTCCAGAATAGGTGAATGTATTTGGAACACGAAAGAAAGAAGAGAAGATGTCAGCAGTTGGTGCTGATTTTGTGGGGTAGTCAGGAGCATCTGACTACTTATGGGCCAATCAAGTTATATTTATCCGCACAGAAAGGATTCTGCTTCTTAGGGGGAATCCATGTATAGAGAAAGTGAAGACGCAATCAGAAAGTGATGATATGAACCGGTTTCCGATGATGAATCTTCGTGCATGCTGATTTGTTTGATATTGTCAGTTGTGGATTGGAACCTTCAACCTTTTGCCCAATACACCGTGTGAAGACGCAAGGAGAGCAAAATGTCTATATATTGGGATATGCTAAACGTGAGGGGGAATTTCTACATGTGGTGATGTTAATCAGGTTAGCCTGTGTGAATATTGAAGTAATGGATTCGTGTCATTATCTGGAAAAATCAGTCATATGGGGAATCTTGCTGCTATGATGGTGTTCTGCAAAGTAAACGAAAGCTATTGTGCCTAAATTCATTTTCAGGGATATGGTAATAACCTGACGGATCGGCAACGTTGGCTAATATGGTTTTCGTTTGATTCTATTGGCAACCAGAGCAAAGATCGACTGAAGATTGTAAGAGGTGTTATCTACTATTCGCAAGCAACGTCCAAGGGGGAATTTGTTGGAGCATATATAGTCATATATAGTGTGTCTGTCGCTTGTCGAATAGTCTAGGCTTAATGTTATACACCTGATATGTTGTAAACATATGAAACTAGGTCATTCGCAGGAGCATATGCGAATGAGACTCAGTCGTACGACTGAGCCATGCTAATGGACCAGTCGTGCGACTGAGAGATACGATTGGGACATTCGTAAGACTGAACCATAATTATGGTCCAGTCATACGATTGAACCATACGCATGGTCCAGTCGTACGATTGAACCATACGCATGGTCTAATCGCACAAATGGGCCCAGTCGCATCTAATATGGGCCGAGGCCAATATATATCAATTTCAATGTGTAGAGAGATTAAGGATTTCCTGAGGATTCTCTAAAGGGTTTTAGAGCGAGTGTGCCCGGGAGCCTAGGGCTGCCGGATGAGAGGGGAGATCATGCTCGATCTTCCCCTTGCCAAGAGTCTTGATTCTTATGTTGTAACGAGCTTGTAATCGTTAGGTTTTATCAATGAAACCATTCAATTATAGTTCGTATTATTGTTTGACTTTTGGTTGTGCTGTTGTTTATCCTTCCATCAAGAACATGCTCGGATGTTTATCGATCCGAAAAACCGACTTCACAACTACTCAAGATTCTCTTGGGTGATGTTTCTGAAATCCAAATCAGAAATATTTGATTCATTCAAAGAATTAGTAACTACATTGGAGTCCCTCTACAAGCTGAAGGTTCGTCAAGTGCACTCAAACAATGGAACCGAGTTCAAGAATCAATGGATGGAGGCTTACTGCAAGGAAAAGGGAATTGTGCATCAGTTCACCTATGCCTACACTCCTCAGATGAACGGCGTTGCTGAAAGGAAAAATCTCAGCTTGATAGAGACGGCACGGACAATGCTAGCAGACTCGAAACTGCCTATTCAATTCTGGAACGAGGCAGTTGTAAATGCATGTTACACTTTGAATCGAGTTTTGATAGTTAAACGCCATGGAAAGACATGTTACGAGTTACTACAATGACGTAAGCCAAATCTAGAGTATCTCGAGCCATTTGGCGCCCCGTGCACCCTACTGAAGAAGACTCAGGAGGGCAAATTCAGCGAGAAGGCTGATGAAGGTATATTTCTAGGATACAACATACCGAACAAGAGGGTTTGCAACATCTCAATGGGTCAAGTAGAAGTGTGGTGTAATGTAGATGTTCAGAGATACACCACACCACCTGCTGGAAAAGGACCCGCTTTTTTTCCGACTATGATGGTTTCTTCAAATCCTTCAACATCCCACTCTCCACCTCTGACGATGAGTTAGCAACCAAGATGATGTATGATGTCTTGAACCCACCGGCTCTAGATTCAACATCGCCTGGTTCAAAAGGTAGCTCATCTAACAACTCAGGGGGAGCACTTGAAGATAGTGACTCCTCCTCTGATGAAGAAGCTGTGGAGACTGATCAGCACAACCAGGAGGAACAGGTTCCTACTACTGCAAGTCCACAAGCATCTGACATTGATACCTCTGAGTCTTTGGAACCTCAGACTCCTACTGCCTCAGATACTGAACCAAATGTTCATAATCTTGATTCTGAGGTAGTTGTTCCAACCACTCCTCGATCACGCCTAAATGTCTATCATCCTTTGGATAATGTCATTGGGGATGTGAGGTTAGGAGTTCAGACTACAAATCAGTTGTACTTAGCTGATTATGCCTTAGTAATGGAAAAGGGATACCTTCATGATGGTGTATATCGTTGCTTTGTGTCTCAGTTTGAGCCAAAATATGTTAGTGAAGCCCTGAATGATGAGGCATGGGTGAGTTCCATGCAAGAATAACTTCTTCAATTCAAGAAGTTAGGTGTATGGACTCTGGTGGATAGACCTAAAGGTGCTAAGGTCATTATCACAAAATGGGTCTTGAAATGCAAGAAAGATGATCAAGGTGTGATCATTAGAAACAAGGCTCGACTTGTTGTTCAAGGATTTCGGCAAGTCGAGGGCATAGACTACAATGAAGTGTTTGCACCCGTGGCAAGAATGGAAGAAATCCGTATCTTCCTCGCCTATGCAACATACATGAAGATTAAAGTTTATCAACTTGATGTGAAGAGTGCATTCCTTCATGGTGAAATCCGAGAGACAGTGTATGTCGGTCAACACGAGGGATTTGAGGATCCATATCATCAGGACAGAGTTTACAAACTCGACAAGGCTTTATATGGGCTTCATCAAGCTCCCAGAGCCTGGTATGAGAAACTCTCGACTCACCTTGTGAAACACGGCTTTCGCAGAGGTGTCATTGACTGCATACTGTTTATCAAAGAAAAGGATGGTGATTTACTGCTGGTACAAATTTATGTAGATGACATAATCTTCGGGTCAAAGAACGAAGCTCTATGAAAAGAGTTTGAAGCAGTGATGAAAGCTGAGTTTGAAATGAGTGCAATGGGAGAAATGAAATTATTTCTCGGTTACAGGTGGATCAGACACCAAAAGGGATCTTTCTACATCAACAATCTGATAGGGGTCAGAAGGATCTTTCTTTATCTGAAGGGTACTCCCACACTTGATTGTGGTATCCTCATGATGATGACTTTGAGCTTACGGCGTATAGTGACTCGGATTATGGAGGCTGTAAGATGAACTACAAGTCTACATCAGCGGGATGTCAATTCTTTGGGAGAAGATTAGTGACCTGGCAGTGTAAGAAGCAGACCTCGGTTGCGTTGTCAACCTGTAAAGCTGAATATGTTGCTGCTGCAAGTTGCTGTTCACAAATCATATGGATTCAACAGCAGATGCGGGATTACGGTTTGAAATACTCTTCTACTCCTATTTTTGTTGATAACTCTGCTTCAATTGCAGTAACTAAAAATCCGGTCCAACATCCTAAGACCAAACACATCGGAATAAAATATCACTTTATACGTGACTGTTTTGAAAAGAACCTAATCGATGTGGTTAAAATAAACACTGATTTTCAACGCGCTGACCTCATACAAAGGCTTTTGACAAACCACGTTTTATATACTTGTTAGAGGTCAATGGCATTAAAAAGAAAAATGATATAATTCCCGATGATAACCATGTGTAGTCCGATGAGTAAAGTCAAATTTTCTTTTATTTATTATTTTTATTATTTATCTTTTTATTTTAGGTAGTCAACATAATTTAATGTTAATTTGTCGCCTATTAAAATCCTAAAAAGCGTAAATCGGTTACGGTTTTAGAATTTTAGGGGTAGAATAGGTCAGTTAGTAACATTAACAAAAAAACGAGGAAGGAGGAGAGGCTAGCTGATAGAAAATAGATCGTATCTGTGATATTGATTCAATGACTTTGGAAAATGATAGTACACAGGAAGAAATCAATTGGGACTTTAAAAGTTTAAATTGAATAAGATGCCAAATTCAAAGTATATGTCTGTGTAGTCTGAGCAATATAAAAGGAAAAGTGATAGCAAAATTGGTTACTACTAAGGTAACACAAAGAAAATAGACCTAGAGGCTGCTAGACCACAGGTGATATGTTGGTAGATTCAACACAATAGATGATTAGACCTTGTTGGTGATCTCAAGATCAAACTAAGTTGTTCAGTTGACTGTGGGTTCCCATCTTATCACTGGTTAACACAATCAACAAATTTCCAATAAGGGGTGACGAGTAAATAAACGCCACAAATGTGTGCGGATGACCATAAAAGAGCAAAGCACGAAAAAATTAATAAACGCAATCAAGCTAATAACTTATGTTGTTGGTGCGTTCTGTGCAAAAAGAAAAATAAAGCTGCTCTAACAAGAAGATAAGTTGTGTGCCTCTCTGTTGTGCGATGACACTGACCTGAGGATAAGCATAACCTAGATATTCTAGAATTCATTGTTGTTTGCCGCCTCTCTGTTGTGCGATGGCACTAACCTGAGGCTTGGCTTCTCTTTGAAAGTTCTAAGAATAGTTTCTTCTTGTCAAAATACCCGTAGACCGCTCAAAAATCTCCTTAGGAATGTTGATTACCACATAAGCGTGGGATCCACAAATGTTGGTTGAAATAATTAAATCTTAAACTATCACCAATCTGTGTCAAAAGTCTGTGTATGGATTTAAAAGGACCAGTATACTGACAATCATCATGGCAACAATTCTTAAAAGTCCAAATCAATGTTGGGATCTAATAGTACTAGTATGATTTCCTAAACGTGTAATGACTCTAGATGAAAAACAAGAATTGAGCATCAAAAGGTGTTGATAAAGTGTCCCAAATGATTTGACTTGCCTGTATGATTCCAAATTGAATTGGTCCAGTTATGGTCAAATTTAATTGAAGCTGACCATTCCGGAATTGAATCCATTAGATTTCTATCTTAGGATTTACACCTCACACAAACGACAAAAACAAGTGTTTGTTTTGTATTTCAGCTTAACTCTTTCAATTTGTTTAAATTTAGTCAAATTCAGTTTGTTTGATATCGGACTACGTCATGGAATTCAATAGGGGATTTAATCATCCTAAAAGGGTCACGTCTGAGGTGACCACACGTGTTTTCAAATGTAAACCAGTCACGTCTGAGGTGACAAATTGCTTAAAAGGATCACGTCTAAGGTGGTCAAAAGTTTTTCAAGTTAAAATGATTATGTCTGAGATGATCAAATGCTCATAAAGTTTAATCAAAAGTTAAAAAGGGTTTAAGTGAAAAATGGTCATAAAGTCAAAATCATGAATATAATCCAATCGCACGACTGGACCATGAGTATGGACCAACCGTACAAATGGACCATACTCATGCATTAAATAGCCGATTGGACATGAGTATTAACCATTCACCCGAATGGCTTATCAGAATGAGCCAATCGACTGAATAGAGCTGTGCGAATGAGTCAGTCGCCCGACTGAACCCCATTAGGCCGACCGAATGTGATCGACTGAGCCAATCACACGACTGAGGTCCAATCGCCCGAATGATAAGAGCAAATGGGTCCAATCGGCCGATAGAAATCAGATTCAGTATAAATAGGGCCACAGTCGATCACATTCAACTCATCACCTCCAATCACCCTAAAATCGCACATTGTACCGTTACTCTGCCAAATTTTCATCTGACCAAAATTCCTTGCTTATTCTCATATTCTGACCTTTGTTACTGATTATACAGGTAAAATACGGTGTGAACTTGCCGAAAACTCCGTTGATTAGACTCCAAAATCAAGAATGTGAACCTAACAAGACCCGAGACTTTAAATGAACTAATAACCTAACTAAACCAAGTAAAATTTTGAAATAAAGATTATTAGGTTTTTAGTATATTGATTGCATGTCTAAAGAACCATTACACGACGTCTAATTTCAAGAATTGGTTAAAATTCGAATCTCAGTCGACTGGACAGTGGGTCATGCGACTGGATGCCAGTGTGAACTCCAATCGCACGATTGAGCTGGTCAAATGGCTCAATCGGCCGAATGGATCATACGAATAAGCTCAGTCGGCCGACTGAACCAATCATAGGCTCAGTCAACCGATTGAACTCAGTCGCCTACGCAGTCACCCGACTGAATCCAGTCGCATGCCAAATCAACCGACTGAACACAGTCGCATGGTTCAATCGCATGAATGAACCAGAATGAATTCAACCAAGTTAATTAGAACTGATTTGTGTCGTGTGATTATCTAATGTCTATATGTCTTGTGTTACAGATTGATGGATGATAGATGGTCTATCAACCCCAAGCACAATATCTGTGCTCACTTAGATTCCACGAATCGGAATGGTGCCAAGTTTGCAGGGATCATCGCTTTCCTCAAGCGATCCAGGATCCACAAGGCGATATCTACACCATGCACTCCCTACAGGTCTATTCAGCAGGCCTTCTGGGAGGGAGCATCGGTTGACCGCTCTCATGAGCCATACAACATCAAGAGCTCAATTTTTGGGATGGATATTAAGGTCACTGCCGAGGATATCAGGAGAGTACTTGGGTTGGGTGATGACGCAGACCACCCCACCAGACTTCACCCACTGACAGTGAGAGGGTGCTTCTTGAGGATGAAGTACACTGGGGATATCAACGCAGGGGTGCTCAACAAGAGCAACCTGTGTCCCCAGTACAAGTACTTGGCACATGTCATCCTCAAGTGCTTGGCTTCATGAGGGGGTGGGTTCGATGACCTTTCAGACCAGATCCAAAATGCCTACGTGGCACTGGTGCTGAACCACCCTTTCAGCTTTTCTAGCATGATCTTCTCCTACTTGATAGAGAACTAGGAGGCGAAGGGCAAAGAGGGTTTCTGCATGTACCCTAGGTTTTTACAGATGATCTTTGATGAGAAGCTGCCCTCATTGCCAAAGGAGAAGGAGGATGCAGTAGTGCTCGAGGTGATGGATGATACCACCTTGGGCAGGATGAAGGTATACAGGGGGATCAAGTGAAACCCCCTATGAGGAGATTGTTCGGGCATCTGGCCCAGGAGGATTACGTGACACCGGGGAGGCGTAAATGGCACCACGTGGATAGTGATTCGGATGTTGAGCAGTTAGAGCTCCCTGAAGATGAATCCGATGACGACGACAGCAGGGATGGTGGAGATGCAGGGCCCACCCAATTGAGAGCCCCCACTGCTGATATAACATCTCCAGCACCCACCCAAGAGGAGACAGAGACTGCTAGTTTTCATCAGGACTTCAGACCTGATGAGGAGGAGGAGTCGGACAAGGAGCCATTGACTCGGACTGTGGGGAGCCGGGTGGTTGCCATTGACCGAGGTATTCGGGAGGTTCGAGGGCGCCCTGGCGAGTCGGGAGAGGCTGACACTGATCCTACTTATGCTCCCGATCAGCCCAGCAGTGTTCCAGGGGGAGCATCCACCTCGAAGGGCTCAAGGAAGAAAAGGATGGCTCAGCCCCATGGTTTGAAAAAGAAAAGGAGGAGGATGACCTTCATCACCACCACCACTACTACCACCACTCCACCTACTACCACCACTCCACCTACCACCACTACTGCCATCCCATCCACCACCATATCTACCACACCCACTCCACCACCATCTTCATCTATACCACCCCCAATCTTCACTCATCCACCACCACCTTCATCTATACCACCCTCAATCTTCACCACTGCCACCACCACCACCACTAGCCACCATGCCGGACCATCATCATACCCCTCCTATCCATTTGGATCCTCTCTACCTCCTAGTGGGGTAGAGGAACAGCTCTCGGCATTTAGCCGTATGGTGCTGAAGCTGTTGGCTGCCGATGACGAGAAGACTGCTTAGATTCATCAGCTAGTAGAACTTACTGCTGCCTAATCTCTGCAGATATCTCAGCATGCATAGTTGATAGAGTAGCAAGCATAGCAGATGGTTGCTCAAAGCTCAGAGATGTCCCAACTCCAGGAGCACCATGCCCAATCAGCAAAACGGATAGAGGAGTTGGAGGCGACCATCAAGACCATCATGCTGAGGCTCAAAGGATCAAAGGATGAGCCCTTAATGACGACAGTGATGATGATGATGATGATGGTGATGACCATGGGGATGATACTGATGTTGGTGATGATGCTTATGATGATGTTGATGATGATGATGATGATGATGATGATACATCTGCTGTGGGTGCCACACCTGCAAGTGAAAGGAGGACAAAGAAAGCACAAGACCAAGGTGCCTCCACATACGCCCCATCAGCAGAGGAGCACATGATCCAAGACAAGAGTAATACTTAGTTGTTTATGCTCTTTAAATCATATGTATTTGAATCTTGTATCAAATTAATGTAATGAATGTTTATGTTTAATGTTGATGTTTCTGTTTTCATTATTAACTAATGATTGGTGTGTTACATGTCTAAATTAAGCAGATCCAAATTTTTAGAGGGATTAATATGATGTTGCTCCCCTCCAACAGATCAAGACTCAGCTCACGATAATTCTTGATCTACAGGGAATAGTCAAGAGATCGGTGATGTACACTCTTGAAGAAGGAGAGATAATTCACAATCTCACTGACGAGCAAATTGCATAAATGTTCAAGCTCAATCCCGATGAGATTATCAAGGATGCTCCAACAGTCCATGTGGAAAGTGACGACGAGCTCAATGACATTGATGAGATCGAGATTGAAGATGTCACTGACCAGCATTATCCAGAGTACACTGACATTGAGGGTAATGCCATTCCTAATCTGGGAGACAATCTTATCAGTGAAACCTTTGAGACTCTAGATAAAGTGGAACAAGAGTCTGACAAGACTGAAGATAAGGCCCAAGCCTCGGAAGCTGAAGTCAATATCAGAAAGGCTGAGTGGGCTACATGCTTTGAAGAAATAAGAGCCCAACGTAGTGCTTCGAAGTCGACTGTCTACACCAAGCTGTATAAAGTGAAGAAACATCATAAGGTGTCGGGCAAAATCATCGCGTGGGCATATTTTGAAGATCTCAACGTTTATGCAATTAAACGTGAGAAAGGTATTGAGTACTTCAGGTTCCCACACGACCTGAAGACTCTTCCTGGATTTGAGCTTAACCAGTTAGCGAAGCTGAAATTGCTATACGTTGATCCACGCAAAATGGTTGGCTAGTTTGAAGCAGCTCTAAAGAAAGAGTACCACACCAGATGGGTCAACTTCAAACCTCAACAACCAATGAGGTATATGAGACGGTCTGAGGTTGATGCCATAACTGGAAAACCGAAAATAGTTCTGAAGTGGAGTCCTCCGCGCACCATGTCTAAGATCCCACTACGGGAAATGCCACAGGACTTCACTCCACACTTCAAATTGTGGTACTATCATTGGAGGACAGGAGAGGCAGTCATAGTTTTGAACAAGAATGGTGTAATGGAAACCATCAGGGTGTTTGACCCGATATGGCTTACAAACTTGTCTGCAGATGATGTCTACACATTATACAAGTGGCCACTGTTCTATGACTCTCAAGATATTGTACAAGCTCTACAATTTCAGAACGTGATACGACTCTGGTAAGGCATGAGGAGTTTATGAAGATGGTAAGGCATTAGCTGAAACTAGATCCAAGGGGGAGTTTGTAGATACATGTGTCCCTAGTTTCTGAACTTAATGTAATATGTCTTTAGTGTCTTACACTTATGTAACAATTGGGTACTTAATGAAATGTAAATGTTTGGTTGTGTTTATAATGTTTAATATTTCATTAATGAGTTGTTTAATGCATATTGAATTGATTATATAGGTTTATGGTTGTTTGAACTAATATAATAATGTAATGACAATTAATACATTCAAATTTAGTAATATTAAGTTATCATGTGAATGGCCCATGCTAATGACCATACGCATGAACAACTTCATGCGAATGACACAGTCGCACGACTGAACCAGGAGACTGGATCAGTCGTATGATAGTAACATGAGATTGGCTCAGTCGCACGACTGAACACTCAATCGTGCGAATGGATCAAACGCATGGCTCAATCGCACGACTGAACCATGCTAATGGTTCAGTCGCCCGAATGAGCAACCCTAACCTATAAATACCACCTAATTCGTGGAAAAACGTAAGAATTGAATACACTTCGAGTCCAGACGTACCCTAGCAGTCTAGAGACCTCTATGAACATACTCCAAGTTCATAGATCGCAGTAGTTCGATTCCTAATCGTTCTTAACGTTTAGATTCAATACATAATCGTTCTTAACGTTTAGATTCAATACATAATTGATTCAATACATAAACTCACCTGGCAGCCAAAACACAAAACCAATCTCTCCAATGCACCCTCTATCACCAAATCAAAAACAAACATCCCAACCACAATCACCAGCCAGCCAAAACACAAAACCAATCTCTCCAATTCAACATCTATCACCAAATCAACAACAAACATCCCAACCACAATCACCAGCCAGCCAAAACACAGAACCTATCTCTCCAATTCACCCTCTATCACCAAATCAACAACAACCATCCCAACCACAATCACCAGCCAGCCAAAACACAGAACCAATCTCTCCAATCCACCCTCAATCACCAAATCAGCTTCAAATGCAACTTTTGCAACAACCTCCAAATCTAGAAAATTCATCCACTGAGAGCATTTACACTGGGGAGACAGAGTTAGCCTCACAAGCAAGTACAGTTCAACTGTCATTAACCAAAACTGAATCTCCTGTACTCTCAAATGAAACTAAACCAGTCTCTCCAGTCACTGACCATCAACAACAACAACAAACACATCAAGAACCGAAAGATCAAGCTATTGAGGCTAGTTCAAGCTCATCTAGTGTAGCCTATGAAAAAGTAAAAGTAAAAGATGATGAGATTGCTTTTCAACATCAGGAAGGAGAAGAAAAGGCAAACTATGTTGATGTGATTGCTTACAATGAAGGTGATCTGAGTGATAATGACATCCCTTTAAGAAAAAGTTATCTGGTGGCAGAGTACAACAAGCTTGTAATGAAGTCCAACTTCAGAAAGCAAAGGATTAAGAAGTTGAAAGGAATAATTGCAGGAAAGGATGAAATGCTGATGCAACTACAATCAAGAATCAAAAGCTTAAGAGAAGATGCCATGTGTAATAATGAAGTGATTGATGCACTTCTTCAACAAGACACTAAGCTCAAAGAAGCAGGAAAGAAAGAGAAAGATGAAAATGAGAAACTAACTGTAAAAATTGATCAAATGAGTGACACTCTCTATGATCAATCAGCTCTGTTGAGAAGAAAAGAAGAAGAGATTGATTAGCTGAAGATGAAGATATGTGCTCTTGAATCAAACCAACTAAAGAAACCTGTTGAATCTTCTATGCAACTCATTCAATACTCAAGGAAGAGGAAGTATTTGGGCTCAACAAGATTCAAGTAATCAATGTTGAAGATTCTCCTAAATGGTTAAGGCATACATCTTTTGAGCACACTCCTTCTATGGATATCTCAACATCAAAGCAAGCTGCTATTGATGAAGCTGAGAGTGATGCTGAATGGAAAGAGCTGATTGAAGAGGAATCTAACAAAGCTCAAGAAGAATCAAAGACTGATGTTCTTCTTTCAACAAAAGACATTATAGAAGAAAGGCCCGAGTCATCTGTGTTTATGACCCTGATCAATCAAGGGTTCCCATTTGACATGGTTGAAAGAATGAACTTGACTGAGATGAAAGATATGCTGACAGAGTTTGAGCTTGCAAGGTTCATAATTCCAAATTGTGACTATGAAGCATTCACCATTTTTCAAGCCATTCAGAAAATCAAGAAAGATCTAGGCCATTGTGACACTGCTAAACTCAACAAGTACAATATGGTATGTTGGCTTCAGGGACACAATTACAAGGCTAATGAGATTAAAGGAAGAAGTGTTGCTGAACTAAGAAGAATGATGGAACATGTAATGAATGTTGAACTTGATACTGGAGTCAGATTCAGAACTGAAGCTCCAAACCCATCATTTGAGCAACAAAGCAAACTCTCTACTGATACAATAATTGTTGAATCTAAATATCAACACAAAGGCAAAGACAAACCGATCAGAGAACCAAGGGCAGTCATTCCTCGCAAAGTGTGGCCATTAGGGACAACTATTAGAGAGATCACTAAACAGATGTCAACTCTCATAGAGCTATATGATCATATCACAACTCCCAGTTCTGAAGAAGAGAACAGGATTATGGCCTGGAAAATTGATCCAGACTAGGATTGTGCAATTATCAAGAGAACCTCTAGAAGAATTCAATATTTCCATGATACAGAGGCAGTGCTGAGACTTCATGAGAAAGACATCAAGGATCTGCAGAATCTTACAATGTCTAACTATCCAAATCACTCAAGGGGAAGAGATTTCTCTATGTTGGTAGGAAAGTTAAAGACAAAATTCAAAGATAATGTGATTAGAGAAGCAAAAAGAGAGGATGTTGAGCACAAAAAAGATTAGAGAGAAAGAAAAGATCAGGCACCAACTCATCCTCATTAGTTGATGATGAATTTCTAAGGAGAGTTGGTTGTTCTAATAGGAAAACAACAGCCATCAAAGTCATTGGAGGAAATCAATACACTATTCCCATAACTGAGTGGGGATATGTTGAGAAAACAAAAGAAATTGTGTTACTGAGGAATGCTGATGGTAGGAAAGGTGACAAAATAAGAATCTTCGACCCTATAGAGATCAAAATGCTTCATCCAAGCTACACATCATTCTTACATGATAAATTCTTTCCAAAGATGACAGATGAAAAAGCTCAGAATGATTTATGCTTATACATTCATATAATACAAGTTGTGGATAAGCTGCATTCCAAAGCATACAAAAGAAGAAGATATAATGTTAGGATGCTGAAGGGAACTAACATTGAAGATATATCAAAACTGAGAATCTCAGAAGAAGATGAGCTGGAGATTGTTAACAATCAATGTGTTGTGGAAACCCTCACCACTAAAGAAGATGTATTGGGGTTGACTTTTGAGACACTTCAAAGGATATGCAGAATGGAGATCAAGTACAAATACGATGATCAAAAGGATGTAGTATCATACTTCAACAAGAAAATGGTTTCAAGATTAGAGGAACTTTCAGCTTTGAAGAGCTGATTACAAGTATCTAAGCCTAAGGGGGAGTATTATTAGGTCTAGGATCAGTAGATCTAGTCCATTTTGTATAGGCTTAGTAATTGAATTAATATCTGTAATGAATGGTTGTAATTTATTATTGTGTATGCATTATATATATAGGTTAACCCATTTATATGTGTGTTTATTTATGTATGGTTGCAGGTACAAACATTATACTTGGTAAATTTCTGAAATTGACCAAGTGTAAGAAACATATACGGATGAACATTTTGTTCTTTCGTAGATATGTTTCATACAAGTAAAATGCATCCAAAGATCTGCGTATGAACAACCAGCACTAAGGATGAAAGAACAAGATTGCTTCGGAAGACCAAGATTGCTTCGGAAGATCAAAACATCTTCGGAAGAACAAGATTGCTTCGGAAGAACAAAACATCTTCGGAAGAACAAGACATACGGAAGAACAAAACATCTACGGAAGACACTATTCCTACGGAGTCCAAACACTTGTATAATACAAGTGCTACAAGTCAACAAGTCAACAAGGCAGTTATGCGAATCCTGAGAAATCTGATGATTCCTTAACAGAAACAATTCAAATCCCAAGAGATCCGGTGTTTCCTATAACAGAAACATCATTTTCTATATAAATGGATCCTAGGTTTCGAATTATGGATGGCTTCATCAACAATAGCAATAGCAATTCGACAATTCCAAAACAGCAAACATCACATCAAATCTCACAATCAAACCTTGCAACCGTCACATCATTCATCACAAAATTTAATATCATTCATTCATTATTTGTAATCATTAACATGTTTTAATGAAATACATATTATTCATTAATTGTGTTTCTTTTAGTGTGTTTCTTCGAATCTTTATTGATATTGAATTTTACTACAAAACAATAAAACCAAGCCAATGTTGATTCCGCAAACGTTGACTTGTCTTCGACCGACACTAATAATTCCTGAATACGATCCTTGGATTCACAGTACATTTTCACCCGGATCGGCTTGGCCTCTCTTTTCGGCTAAGGGCATCAGCCACCACATTGGCTTTGCCCAGATGGTAGTGGATCTCACAATCATAATCCTTTATAAGTTCCAACCACCGTCTTTGCCTCATGTTCAGATCCTTCTGCTCAAAGAAGTACTTCAAGCTCTTGTGGTCAGTGTAAATGGTGCACTTCGTCTTGTAAAGATAGTGCCTCCAAATCTTTAGTGCAAAGACCACGACTGCTAGCTTCAAGTCATGAGTAGGATAATTGACCTCATGAACCTTCAACTGTCGGGATGCATAGGCTATAACTTTTCCTCTCTACATTAACACACACCCAAACCCTGAGTAGGAAGCATCAGAATAAACCACCAGATCTTCACTTCCATCGGGAAATGACAGAATAGGAGCTTGAGTCAATCTCGCCTTCAATTCCTCGAACGCCTTTTCTTGAGCTTGACCCCATACAAACCTCACATCCTTCCGAGTCAACTTAGTTAGTGGAGAAGTGATCTTAGAAAAGTCTTGGATGAATCTTCTGTAATAGCCCGCCAAACCCAAGAAACTACGAATCTCGAATGACATCTTTGGAGACTTCCATTGCATCACTGCCTCCACCTTTTTCGGGTCCACCATAATCCCGTCGGGATTTACCACATGATCCAAGAATTGAACTTCTCGCAACCAAAATGCGCACTTGGAGAACTTGGAATACAGCTTCTTCTATCTCAGCGTCTCCAAAACCTCCCGAATGTAACCGGAGTGCTCAATTTCCCTCTTCGAATAAATCAAAATATCATCAATGAACACAATCACTGATTTATCCAACATCGGTCGACACACTCGATTCATCATATCCATAAAAGCAGCTGGCGTATTGGTCAAACCAAATGACATAACGAGGAACTCGTAATGACCATAACACGTGCGGAAAGCTGTTTTTAGGGATATCCTACTACTTCACTTTCAACTGATGATAGCCCGATCGAAGGTCTATCCTTGAAAACCAACTGCCACCTTGAAGCTGATCAAACAAATCATCTATTCTCGGTAAGGGGCATCGGTTCTTCACTGTCAACTTGTTCAGCTCACGGTACATAATACACATCCTCATACTACCGTCTTTCTTCTTCACAAACAGGATTGGAGCACCCCAATGAGAGATACTCGGTCTAATAAACCTCTTATCAAGTAGCTCTTGCAACTGCTCCATCAACTCTTTCATCTCCGTCGGAGCCAACCGATACGGTGCCTTGGCAACAGGTTGGGCACCCGGTATCAGATCAATCTGAAACTCGATCTCTCAGTCAGGTGGCACTCCTGGTAAGTCTTTTAGGAACACGTCTGGAAAGTCACACACAACCGGTACATTAGACAGTTGTGGTGTTGGCGTATCTACATCCTTTACATAGGCCAAATAGGCGCTACATCCACGCCTCATACACTTTCCCGCCATAGCCATTGAGATTACTTTCGGGATCGTCGTGACATGATCCACATAAATAGTTACCGAACTCCGTCAGGCGCTGTGAAACGAATCAACTTCTTGCGACACACAATGTTCGCCTCGAAGTCCGCCTACCAATCCATCCCAAGAACCAAATCGAAACCACCTAAGGCATCACAAACGGTCTCACAGGAAATTTATGACCTTCTAGCTCCACATCACAATTCTCTATCATCTCATAAATCCTGGTAGACTTACCTATGACAGTTTCTACATCAAAGGGCCCATCAACACGTCTACTACTAAAAAGCAGCTTAGCACAGAAAGCAGCAGAAATAAAACTTTTACTGGCACCAAAATCAAATAACACGGAACCTAAAGTTTGGTTCACTAGAAATGTACCAAACATGACATCAGGGTCCGTCCTAGCTTCCTCCTGTGTCATAGTGAATGCACTGGCTCTCACCCTTGGCCCTTCACTCCCCGTCTTCTTCGACACGGAACCCTCAGCCCTCGACTTCTTACAATCCTTACTTATGTGGCCCTCCACGCCATAGTTAAAACACTGAACCCCACGCAGTCCCTGGCTATATGCCCTGTTTTCCCACATTTGAAGCACCCGTTCAATCCCAGCATACATTCTCCCGCATGCTCCCTTCCACACTTTCCACACCTTGTTGACCCCGCACTCGATGTGGCCACACGGCGGTCATCCACCTATGCCTTCTTGTTACCCGTCGAGGCATCACCCCGACCAAACCTCTTCCCATGCCAGTTCCGATCACCCCCACCCTTCCTGCCACCTTCAGCCGCCACCACCACAACCCCCTCATCATATAATCTCCCTACCAAGTCCACCGCCTACCTAAACGTGCTTGGTCGGGCGACAATCATATGCCTGTGAATATCCGCTAGCAAACCTTAAATGTACCTCTTAATCTTCCGTGACAAAGGCGTCACCTGATCCGGCACCAAATGTGCCATCTCGTTGAATTTGGTGGTGTAGTGTCGGTGCGTCATCGTTTCCCGCCTCCGGTTGCAGGAATTCTCTCTAAACTTTATCGATTTCTCTATGAGGTCAGAACACCTCAATCACCAACTTCTTTAGTCCAGACCATCTCATCCTCCCGATTGCCCGACTACCCTCGGCTTGGACTATATTGTACCACCAACACATAGCCGAGTTCACAAAAGAATGGGCAACAAACTTTACATTTTGGTTCTCCCGGTACTCGCTGATATTTAAGACGGCTTCCATTTCTCTCACCCACCGGTGAGTAGCAGCAGCAGTGTCGTTACCATCAAAAGTAGGGAGCAAGAATCATTGAAACGCCCCATAATTATAGCCTCGTGCCGCCTCCAGCGCAGGCTCTTTCTCTTCTTCTTCATCATCAGATAGAACCGTTTTAGGCTCTAGTTGCTCTCGTCCCCCCGCGGACGTGTTCCTCTCTTGTCTTTCCCCTTCCTGTACAGTCTTGATGACTTCGGTCATCACAGACGGTAAGATTGTCTGCATGACTTGATGCACCTCCTCAACCACAGCCTCTTTCACCGAGGCCACTAGGTTTGCACTCTCGTCACCACCCTCTGGATGAGGGGTCTCGGGTTCTTTATGAACCACCTTTTCAGTTTTGGGTCTTCCCTTCTTGGGTCGCGGCTCAACACCAAGCCCATCACGACCACCACCACGAGAGGCTTTCGAAGATCTACCATCGGCCATTCACACGCACACTGAAAGATTCAAACACCAACATGGTCATTCAAGGGAACAGCTCAGTTTATATCAAGTATAGTAAGTCCCTAATTACAGTGGCCAGTTGTGATTAGCCACTTACTTTACTCTTCACACCCCGAGCATTACCTATCCTGACTATATCAGTATTTAAATCTACAAACAACACATAACCACATACCATGCACACAAAATATTGGTTAACATTAAAGAAAATACCTGATGGCACGCAGCTACTCAGATTGGCATCCCTTCCCTTTTCCGTCCCATTCTTAGTTTAAGTTAAGGTTTATTTTGAAAATTTACCCATTTCACTTAAACTTTGGCTCTGATACCAACTTGTAAGACCCTGTTCCCGGGACGCTTACAGCTGGTCGATCATTGCAATTAAAACATATAAATACATTTGTCTTTCATAAAACATCGCAGCAGAATTACCAAAATATACATCTCATTTCATTATAAAAGCTTTTGCAAAATAATACATTGTTAACAAGTTACAAAATACATGTTGCATTACATCACAAAAGCATTCTAAAAATGGATGCCATCCAAAAGAGCTGAGTAGCCGCCCCGTGCCATCCTCAGCAACATTACCTGCCAACGTGAAACACATAAAAGTCATCTTTGCTGAATGAGTTCTAGTTTTATAATAAAACATACTTTATCTTTCGTTAAAACCGTTATTTACTTTCATGTGATCATACATCATACGTACACATAGATAATATCAATATTATCTTCATTAATCGTTCATACATTCATTCTTTCATTCGTACGTTCATTAACTTTCACCTTCTTTCATCATTACATCTTTTTTTTCCTTCAACCATAAACTTTACCCTGCTATTCCTCGTACTGGACCTAGGCCTATCATAGACCAGCTATAACGGTGCATCGCACCTCTGGTCAAAATACCTAGGGTATGTAGCAATGGTGCTATACAAATGGTCAATCACAAAGAAAGACCCCAATGTGCATCCTCCCGGGGTAGCGAACCCCCACACCGTTGGGCTAACACCTTTTAATGGCGTGTCCCGACATACAAGGCTTGCAAGACTTTCTTTACTTTCATCATTTATTAATGCATGCATTCTTCCTTCATGTTCCTCTTGCATTATCTTTCACTTTACGTTACATAATACTTTCATTTTATTTATCAACATTCAACGTAAAGTCACGGGAAAGATAAACATACATCATAACAAGGAACATAACATACACAGTCATCATCATCATCATACAGGGCAATATCATACATACATAACATACATTATGTATAAACATGCAATATCATACATCATCATGACCAACATAACCTCTATGATCTCGACAGTCATCTTACATGAACTTAGGGGAAACTTCCATGTCAAAACTTACATCTGTACTTTCCCTCGAAAGTCAGTACATAAACTACATTTCCTCGGTACACCAGCCCTACTTGAGCGTATGGGCACCTTTCAGTCGCATGGTCTACAGGCGACTGGACATCATGCGAATGGACCAATGCGGATGAACACCTATGCGAATGAACACCCATGCGAATGGACCTAATACGGATGGACTCAATGCGGATGAGTCCCATGCGAATGGAACTAATGCGAATGAACACTTGTGCGGATGAAAATAATGCGGATGGACTCAATACGGATGAGTCCCATGCGAGTGGAACTAATGGAAATGAACACTTTTGCGGATGAAACTAATGCGGATGAGTCCCATGCGAATGGAACTAATGTGAATGAACACTTGTGCGGATGAAACTAATGCGGATAAGCACTTATGCGAATGAGCCTCAATCGGGCAAATGAACCCTCTATCGTGCGAATGAACCCCAATCGTGCGAATGAACCTCAATCGCACCGAAATTGGCCGTATGGCCTCCATTCGGTTGCCTAGCCCTAGCTGATGCAGAATGCAGTTCATCCCAAACCCAATCTGCCATTTTCAAACTCCAAGCTCATCCAAACCCATTCTAAGTCCAAATCAACGATCCTAAACCTTAGGAATGCATACCACAACACCATTCAAGCACACACAATCCCGGAAACAAACTCTAAACGCATCACACGCAAACACATACAAACGGGTCAAACACACACACATACAAAAACAGGTTTTCAGATGTGTTCCAACCCTAAAATCAACCAAAAACGTTTAAAAGAGGGGTCCTAGAACTCACACAAACCACACCGAGAAGTAAAGCTTCGTCTAGACCCGCTACATGACGATTTTGCTCACTTGAATCCACCCGAACCAACTTTTTCTCTCTTTTCTCCCTTTCTCTCTTCTCCTCCTCTATGTGGTAGAATTTTGGAGATGTGAGGAGGGTGTGGGCTGCCCTCCCCTCTTATTCTCCTTCTCTTTCGAACTTTCTCGCGTTTGGCAAGTTTGGCCCCCCGACTTTGGACTTTATTTCTTTTTCTTCTTTCGTCGGCTTCAAAGAAAATATCCGGGTGTTACAAAATACTTGTGTTCTGGTTGTGTTCTTTACTTTTGTTCTTTGTTTCATAAACTGGTTTTCTATTTGATTTGTCAAGTGTTGTTGTTCTTGTTTGTTCTCTTAAACCTTATGAAATTGTTGCATTACTCACTTGTATCTGTCCTACAATAATGTCACAAATGAAGACATGTTCATACTCTCAGAAGATTTAAGGCTTGTCATTATACCTGGAAAGATGGGCGGGTTGGGTTGGGTTGGGTCGAGTGCCAGGTCGGAATGGGTTCGGGTTAAGATGAGTTTGGTCAGAATATACTAATTTAAAAATAGATTAGAATGGATTCGAGTCAGGATGAGTTTGGGTCAGAACAGGTCAGGTCAGAATGGGCTGGGTCAGAATGGGTTTAGACTCAAAAACTACAATGATTAACAATTCCATATATAGATCAATCACAAGGTAGTGGACCCCTTCTAATGAAATAAAACATATAACTAAGTATTACTCTAATACCTTAAGGTTGGGTTGTTCAAACCGCTCGACGCTCGCTTGACATTCGTTTGGAATTTGCTTGAAAAATGCTCGTTCGAATTTTTGCTCAAAAAATACTCGTTCGAATTTTTGCTCGGTTGTAAACGAGCCGATAGGCTCAGATCGGTTTGTAACCAAGCCAAGCACGAGCAAAGCTTCGCTCGGTTTGGTTCGGATCAAATTAATATGTACATATAGTTTATATGTAGCACTCTAGTAGATTTGACACATTTTATACAAATATAAAATTATATTTATGCATAATTGATCGATCAATCTAATAAAGAATTCTACATTAAACATTCAAGTGAAATTTTAAGCCGTTAAGAGATATTTTAACGATTATCTCCGCTCACACCGTTATCGTTATCACAACCTTAACTTCATCGTTAGCCACAACGTATTGTTATCCATGGAAATATTATGTAATAAAATATGACTATTTTTAAGTCACTAAACCTTATTCGTTGTAGTATACATTGTATGACACACAAAATAGTTAGGTTGTATAAATTGTTTGCCGCTCATTTACGCTTGCTCAATGCTCACTCGAAAATTTAGCGCTAAAAAATATTCATTTGATTTTCCGCTCGGTTTGTAAACGAGCCAGTCGGCTTGGTTCGGTTTGAAAACGGGCCAAGCATGAGCAAAGGTCTGCTTAGCTCGGCTCGGCTCGGCTCGTGAACAACCTTACCTTAAGGCAAACACAATTAAAATTAAACTTTAATAAAATGGTTATAAAATTAAAAAAAAAGATAAATTGCATGGTGATGGTAGACGGGGGTTGTGCAGTTATATTATGATCTTTTATTCCATCATGGAGCTTCAGTTTACTATGCCTGGTTGCCGACCCGTTCATCTCATATGACCCCTAAACCGATCTTGACCGTTCATAAATCTAATATGTTTATCGCTAAAACTTAGATGTGAGACTATGTGTCGATTTTAAAGAAAAGATTAAGTGAAGAAACATGGGTTATGAGAAAATCGAATCAACCCGTTCTTTGTTTTTATATGACTCATCTTGACCCGTTGATCATTTTTCCTAGTTTTAGAGTTGCCCAACTTAACTCTCTTTGTAATATAGTTTAACTCAATATAACCCATTACTTCATTATTACTACTCAAATCAACTCAAATGTACTCACTTGAGTCTAAATTATCAGGTCTACTTGTCATCATCAACACTACTATATTTCCAATAGCAACAGCAAAACGATTTCCTAACAACAACCCAGTAGAGCCACCAATTCGAGATGACACAGATTCAACCTCACCTGAGCCAAGGATCATTCGTAGCTAACCAAAAAAAACAACCTTATAACCATGCACCCAATAACAAAATCAATGGACAAAGAAATCACCAATAAAGTCTCGGATGGGCTAATCCTTATCATCATCGACATGAGAGCTAGATAAATTAGAGACATCCTTAGACCCTGACATGAGCATGAACCTAATAGCAACATAGCTAAAAGCATTAGCAAAATCTATAATGAGGGTAAACTCATCATCATTGAGACTACTGTTATAAAGCAAATAGGAGTTTAAAGTGTAAGATGAAATTTAGAAACAAACAAAAACCAAAAACATCAATAAAGCCTCAAATGAGGTAATTCTCATCATCATCGACACAATGAATGTCCTAAAAAATATAACAGTTAACAACAATAAGGTCTACCACCACCACCAAAACAGGGTTTTCACATGTAGAATCGATCCCAGTGGGTTGAGCCACCGCCGTCCAGCGACCACAAACAACCAGCTCAAATCCAAAAGCCCTGGTAAACCCATCTCTCTTTCTCTCTCTCTCTCTCTCTCTATATATATATATATATATACACACACACATACATACATGCATGCATACAAACATACATACACACACATATATACACAAACACACAAAAGAAATGTGAATAGTTAGGCCAAAAAGGAAACTTAAAGAGGCGGATGGTATCACTGCAATATCAAGTTGTACAAATCGCATCAGTATCGTTTTTTTACTATCCATCAGACTTGTTTTTTCATATATAATATATATGTATAACTTAATGATAAAATATAAATAAATAGTCAGAAAAAGAAGAGGTGCTGGGTTTAGATTATCACCTCTCATGTATTTTAGTACATATAATATAATAAAAGATAATATTAATCGCCATAAATTAAGATGAATATCCATTTTCTAGAAGAGCAGATGATAGTGACTTGACTTTTAAAAATAGTTAGGCTAAACGTAAGGTTCTACAACATTCTAGTTCTAAAACAAATACGACAAATGCAACTTAGGCTTTGTTCGAATGTATAGTCTCAGATTAATATATTCATTCAAGAAAGTAAATTATATTATATTAGTATTAAAGTTATATCGTGATCGGATGGAAGTGTAATCTAATGATACCAAGGCGTGTGGTAAAAAATTTCTCAACTAACAGAGGGTTATAAACAATAGACATTGATTTAGATATAAGAGTAGTTTAAGAGGACGTGTGAGCTTATCAATTTAAAAAAATAGTAAATATATTACTAAATTAATTACTATTAATACAATATAATATGACATTTTTAGAGTAATTTACTATTTTAGTTCTTGTAGTTTGATAAAAAAAATATTATTTTAATCTAATAGTTTATTTATTAAGCTGACATTTCAATAGTCTTAGAGTTTGTTTTAATTTTAATCCACACCATTAAATCCATTAAAATTTTCTATAAAGAAAAATGTAAAATGACAAGTTTACCTTTATGATTAAATATATAAAATAATTTACTAAAAATAAATAAAACTCCACCCCATCTAATCCCACCCATAATGTGCTCTCTCTTTCATTGTCAAGAAGGCCACAACCAAATCCTATCCACCATCGTAATTTTCAGCAACACCACCACCAAATCCGCCCCACCACCATGTTTCATCATCATTGACGTGGGTCTCACAAGCTACAAGAACAACCACAATAAAACCCTAGATGTCTGTCATCTTGTTCATCCATGATGCCACCTTAGATGCCACCACCAAATTTGTTGCACCACCTTCAAGCCGTCACAACTACCACCACAACCGTCTATTGTTCTCTTTCTCTCTTTGGGTTAAGATGGGTGGATTTTATTAGTATGAGAGAGTGAAAGAGAGTGAGAGAGAGAGAGAGAGTAAGAGAGAGACGAGATACAATATACAAGATAAGAGAAATAGCAGATTATGGTGGGCTTTTATTTGTTTTTAGTAAATTAATTTATATTTATAATCACATGGATAAACTTGTTATTTCTTATTAATTTAACTCAAATATTCTAATGAAGTTAGTAAAATTTTTTAGTTAAAATAGGGCACATTTAATGCATATCTAATTTTTAAGAGAAAACTATGAGATTTGTATTTTATATGTTTACGGTGAGACGATATATAGTCAAATTACAATTTAGTAATTCAAACTATCTTTATTAATTGATAATAATTCAATCAAAGACACCCATAAGATTTATTTTGTAGTCAAAATCAATCACACTCATATAATTAGATTTACATTTAATTTTCATCCTATCTCACTTACTAAAAATATACATGTAGCTCTTTTTTTTATACTTATCACTGTGAGCAAAACTTTAATTTGACAATAATTGTAAATTTATTTCAAATACGATTGTTCCTAATAGAAAAACTAAACATTACAAGTGTCATTAGTCTGTATAAATTAGTATCAATAAATTGGTTAAAAGTTTGAATAATTGGATTCTTGTATTTCTATAATAAAAGTTAATATAATAGGCACAATTATTCGTCAACCTCTCCAAAATATATTATTATAACACAATAGTTTGCGAGTCGGTGAGGTTTCGTCCCCTTGCTCATTTCATCCCCTTTGTTAAGTGTTAATTGTTAATTGTTATACTACTACCGATTAATTATTATTACTAATTATTGCTCAATTATGGCGTTTGGGTTAGTTTCATTTCCTTAATTACATCTTCTTATTTCACTTTTATTGATTCTTCGCTTCTTGTCGTTGATACTTGCTGCAAAGTACTTTAGGTCAATTTTGGGTACTTGTTCATTGTTGTGTTGGATTTCAATTTTGTGAAAGTTGTTGATTATTTCTTTGTGAAGTTCTATAGATTTGCCGTCGATACTCTTGACGCCACAATATGTGATGGGATTTGTAGTTGATGTGATTATCTTGCTGAAACACTAAGACCTGCAACTTTCTTATGGGGAAAGTGTTCTGATTCCTTTGTTCTAGATAAGAATTTAGCTGCTTATCACAGCTACGTTGTAATCGGGTATATATACAAAATTACTCATTTTTTATATTGCTAAGGCTCTTGGTTCTTACAAAGAAAGCATTTAATAAGCATCTAGGTTATTCTAATTGTTCATTTCAATAGTATACGAGAGATTCGAGGCCATAATGACCTCTAGAATGAGAGCAGAACGAAAAGGAAATATAAATGCTGGTATGATGATACTTATCAGATTCTTATGACGTTTTCTCAGTTCTGTTTTAGGTAGTAGTTTTATATGTGATTAAAATGAATTTCAATAGTTGATTATATGTCTAGAAGAAAGAATAGATGATTTTATGACTCAGTGTGTAATTTGGTTGATGAATTGCGTCACATACCAAAAAGTATGCCTCTTTGAATCCTTTGAAGAAGACTGGATTGAAACCTGTTTTGTTGTTGATGCGAGCAATTTGCTCATGCACTTGACTAGATTTATCGTTTGATGTGTTTGAATTTGTGCTTAGATAATCACTTCAACACCAATTATAATAGTTTAGGATGATTGCCTTTTCTTTCTCCTGTTTTTTTCTGACGTTCAAATCATTCCCCTTGAGTTTCACATAATAAAACGACACATCCGATTTAATTTCATAGCTGGAAACAAATATAGAGCAAAGGAATGGGTTCCAGGTTGAGCTATATGTATGCTGATTGGAGCTGGTTGTAAGTTGTAACATGCATGAAGCTGTTAATATGCTTCCGTAGTCCCTCGTCTGTCACTTTTATTTTGATACGTTTATCAAAAGCATATAATTCTGTTTTACAGGATTATACATCTTCATCAAAAAATCATCTTGGATTTTAGTATATGGGACCCACTTTTTGCTTCAGAGATGAATTGCTTTAAGAACCTTTCATTACTTGCTTTGCACCTTGATTGATTATTTGGAACAACTTCTGTCGTTTTTAGAATTGCAACTTCAACCTCAGTTTGTCTTGTAAATATACGCTTCTGATATGATATTTCGGTCACATGAAGTCTGGTTTGTTAATTGTTCAGTCTGGATTTATGTTGTGACTTGTGACATTTTTCTTGTTTTGGATCTGACAGTTTAAGGAGGATGCACATGAAGGGTAAGAGATAAGTCATTCGTTAAATCACTTGTGCAATATCCAGAGCATTTAATTCTGCTTCTGTATGCAGTAGGCATGTCATTTTAAAATTAAAATATAAAATCATAGATATGAGATATGTAAATGAGAATGATGGGAGCGGAATCATTTATGTGCCAAACTGTTATGAATAATTCGTGCTTTCTGTCAACGGTCAGCGGGCAGTGTTTGGATTGAGGGTTAGAGAATGAGGAATGGAAATAGAAATGATGAAGGTAAACATGGATCCTAGTATTAGAAATTAGAACCACATACTTCTGGCTTCTCCATACTTGCTGAAAGGGACAGGTTTAGAAGTTGATTCTCATTCCACATTTCTATAAAACCCATACCCGTACTGACTTGTAATCACGTACCAAACACCACCTTATTCCTGTAGGCATAAGATCCTTCAGACAGACATCCCTGAGTCTATTTCAGAAGCTTCTTAATAATTTGGTGCATCACTTTCTTGTGGTTCGTAGTTTCATCATTTATTTCTTAACTTGATAATTGCTTGTACAGTCGCACATTAGCAAGTATTGTACAATTGTGGTAACAACATGGATTTTCTAAGCTAAACAGATTTTATTGCATGTATGAGAACAGAATATATGTGACAACTTCCATATGTTTTTGCATAACATGAACATGAAAGTGAATGTCTCAGCTTAATGATCATCTCTTTTAATCTTTTACTTCATATAATTTATGTTTTTAACTGCTCACTTATCTATACATATTTTTCTGCCTTACTTTTAATATATCCTTTTCTAAGCAGTTTGAATTTGTATTTTCGCTATACCTTTTTCTGATGGATGGTCTGTATTTCTTTTCTGGCAGTCGTAAAATATTACAAAATAAAAACAATAGTGTATAATGTTCTCATTGCTACTATTTATGCTACATGTAGGTCTTGTTCTTGCTTGATAATGCCTCAAAAATGTGAATGACTGGAATCTTGCTGTAGAATTTACTCAAAAAATTTTTGGTGTTACGACCTCTATCTCATAAATGATTTCAGATAAGATGGATATATCAACAACTCTAGAAAAATCACCTAAACAACAAGCTTTTGATATCAAGATTTGGGGACTGTCTCTTACTTCAATTGTTCCTTGGGCCATTAACACTAAGGAGAAAATCAAAATGCCAACTTTTTTAAACAAAAAGCTAAAGAAACATGCACAACAGTCGCAGTTCAGTAATCTTTCTGAACCAAGTTTGAGTTATGCCACTGTTCGGTTCAGACCCTATGTGTGTAAGGTTCCATGGCATACGGGTCCACGGGCGTTTCTTTCTCAGCTATTTCCAAGATACGGGCATTACTGTGGACCCAATTGGTCAAGTGGAAAAGATGGTGGGTCCCTACTTTGGGACAAACGGCCGATTGATTGGCTAGATTATTGCTGTTATTGTCATGACATGGGTTATGATACTCATGATCAAGCTGAACTTCTGAAGGCTGATTTGGCATTCCTAGAGTGCTTGGAGAGGCCCAACATGGCTACAAAAGGGGATATACGCGTTGCTCACCTTTACAAGACAATGTGCATTTCAGGTTTGCTTAGCCTTCCTCATCCACTCTTAAGTTTAGAAAAGGTATCACAGGTTGACTTTTCTTATTGGTCAAACATACCAGGCCCCACATTTTTAGATAATACTCCACCGTTAATTAAATATAATTAGGATATATCAGAGATGGAAACTATGCGGGTCTGGGAGGGTCAGGGGGTTAACAGGTTGAAATTGGTCTTGAGAAATGCCATTGAAAAAACCCAAGTTAGTACTATTTGTGATATGTGACATTAGTAACTGCTAACTCAGTAGCTAAATCTAATACAGGTCTGAGAAGTATACTCATACCATACCGACAACATTTGGTGAAACTGAAGTCAGGTCAATTATATCTTGGGTTTGGATGGCTCAGCAATATGAAATGGAAAGGATGGAATGCTCAAAAGTAGACCAGGTACTAGTCGATCTAATTTGTTAGAATTGTATTTATGTAATATTTGTGTATAGGTAATATGCATGTAGATGTTGTGATTGAATATCTAGATAGTACTCTTATCTATTTTCAGTTATCGAAACACTTTCAGTCAATCAGTCGATTGTTGTAAAAACATGTCCATTTATAGTGTCACTTGTTTGTAATTGTTTTTTAGTTTTTCAATTTAATTATTCTCTTTGCATATAGAGTTGGCAAAGTGACAATGTTAACCCATTTATATGAGAATGTGTCAATTCCTGTTTATTCTACAGACACTGGGTCAAACGGGTAAAATATAGATATATTGACTATAAAGAAAACAAGTTGAATGCGCCAAAACAAGTTCAAAGTTGTTTTCAAATCCTTACAACCTACTAAAATATGATAAATTCTAGTCAACCTGACATCAATCATTACATTTCAAAAGAACAACAATGGCTTGTAGCATTTCCTATTGATTTGTCTAGGGGATGGGAAGCCGCACTTGAAAGATACCCATTTACACCAGGTTCAGTTGCCTTGTTACCCAACCTGCCCGACCCGTCATTTTTGTCACCTCCAGTCCTACATCTCATGCATTCTGTGAGAACAATATCAAGTTCTTATAGAGCATTTGTCAGAACAAGCCCTTTTAAAGTTGTGTTTCCAAATTAACATTTTGAGACAACAAGTGTCATGTGTGTGTGTGTGTGGATGGATTCACTATATTTAGCAACTGGTCTGGTGAGGTTGGTTAATCTGTAAATCAGTAATTAAGTATACTTGATCAAATCTTTGTTGTGGACTTGTGGTACCTCTGCCACGAGTTTCGTACATCTGCAAATGTAGTACTTTTTAATACAAGACCCCCCTGACTAACCTAAATAGATGCAGGCCGGTGCATACGAGTACGAATCTACCTATCATATGATTAGCTCGTGATATTCATAGTAAGGTCAGGGTTGTCTGAGATTGCACAGTATCTACATTATTGAAGTGAATAATAGATGTTTCACCGAATATACTTGTGTCAATCGCTATGTGGTCTTGTCAGGTGGTATGGCCTATGGAGTTCTTTGGACAAAAACCCTATCAAGGACCCAATGTGGGTTGTAATTATCGGACTTTTTCCTACCGACAGGCATTTAGCACGATGATATCTGTCGTGGATAAAATAATATAAGATTCAAGAGTAGGTTTACAAGTGTGTGAGTTTACCTTTCAAAACTTATCAAGATTTTTTTCTCTCATCATAAATTATGACTTATAGCAACTAGTACTGTTACCCGTGATTGTGTTGGTAGTTCCGCTACGGGCTTGAATATCAAAATACGAATACAAAAAACATATCGTAATGAACATCACTTTGACATAGAACTTAACTCATTAAGCAAATGTAATGAAAGAAAAAATGTCAATAAAACAGAAGAAAACCAAAAAACAAATATAAACTTACCAAACATGTCTAATTAACGCAATTGTTCATATATTATCAACTTGCAAACTCAAAATAAATAAATAAAAAACAAAAAGGTTTCTGAAAAGAAAGGGAAAAAAATGTTTCAAAACCATAAGCGATGTAAAAAGGATAAAAACCATTAGCAAGAAAACAACTTTAAAATCCAAAGGCTAGGGAGATATTATTCCTAGTCTTCTTTAACACAGACAATGTACTTACTACTGGTATGAAAAAAAACCATTGGTACACATCTATAACATTAATATTATATTAACATTTTTAGTTCCAATTTATTTAACTAAAAAGTTGTGCTAGTGTAGCTAAGGTTACCTTTTTAACATAAGGATTAATAAGACATTTGTTCATATTTGCTCGAATTTAACACATAATACCCTATCCTTAAAATAAACCAATAATTAAAAAACATAAAATAAAACCTCTCGCTTCTGACCTGACCTCACCCCGGTCCTCTTCACACCATCAAACACCCACACAACTTTTGTCTACAATCACTCGTCTCGAATCCATGTTCAATGATTCGATAGTCGCACCAAATCCCACCAAACCACATTAAAACCGCTAAGCAATATTGCAATCAAGAAATGAATAAAATGCACATCCATGTTCAATGTCCATTATCCTCCTCTCAACTCGTGCGGTGAAGCATTATCATATCAAATCGTTGTTAATTGTTTGGAAACCTAAGAAATTAAGAGACCCGACTGTATTTTATAATCCTGCACGCTTGTGATCGTTTGGACATGAAGGAAGATCGAGTTATGAACATATAAGTATGGATGTGTTAGTATTTATAGCGTGGTAGTTACTGACCTACGTGTAAATATTTTTATAGAATCGTCAAAAAAAATAAACTATAATTTAACATGTAAAAGTGTATACGTGAAGAAAGATGGCTATGGGAGGGCTAATGCCCTATGTATTTTTTAAGTGTATACGAGAACAATTTATAAGTAAAGTTGGCTATGACGAATTTGGCTCGTTGGTTGCAAAATTTAAAAACCAAAGTTTTAGTTTGGGTTTCGATTTCAACCAAACCGACCATATTTATTTTTAACCTTTTAAGTTTAAGTTTTTACATGAACACTAGTATAACTTTATCTAGTATAAAAATACGTAATTAGAAAGAATACAATGAACACTTTATGAGTTTGGTTTGGTTAAAGTGATATTAACGTGACTATGGAAATGTGGACCATTGGTCCTGAATGGTGTGGACCATCGAATGAACCATCAAGTAAAGGTCTTGTGCAACTCAATCATTAATGTCTTCCAACGAACCACCTCTCATGTGCTTTTAACTTTTCTTTAGGCAACAAACCATTACACAATAATATTATTGTTTTTCCGATTTACTTTTAAAATATTATTATCAATCATAGCATGTGACATGTTACCGAGTTAAATAATGTGTCAAAATTAGTAAAGATAAATGATAGTAGCTATTTTACCATTGGCAAGAAGAATAAAACATGTCGGATGGATAGACAAACACTAGAATAAAAATTTAGATTACTGAGTTAAAGTTAATTGAGGTAACGAGGTAATTTTTATGTCGAAAAGAATAACAAATAAGAATGGCGATCGTGCCTCACGGGTGCACATAACCTCCATTAAAGGGGTAAAGATGACGATTAGGCTAAAAGTAAAACTTCATCAAAGTGGCCACCTGTCTATATCGCTCATCTTATGAGGCTTGAGGTTTTTAAAGTGAAAATATGTAATCAGTATATATAAATACATAAGAATGTTAATGACTAAGGTCAATTTTTTGATTATGCTTGAACCTGAAATCATTCAACTAAAAATCTATGAGCTGAGTTTATTTAAAATTTATGTTTAAACTCGAGCTTGACTAGTAAGTAATGTCATATGCTCATGATCAAATCGTATTTTAATTATTTGTTTATGTGTTTCTACACACACACACACACATATATATATATAGGGGATGGATCAAATAAAAACCATATTTATAATTAAAAGTCATGAAAACCACCACTACCTAATCACATAATTTATAATTGATTTAACTTTCTAATTGTTTAAGGTACATTTAAGTAAACTACAACCTATTTTTATTAAGGTCATAATATATTTTTTCATATAAACTACATGGAATGTCGATGATGATGAAATAACTTACATATATGTCATTTGTATGAGCTACATGTACGTAACTCTTAGTTATACACTAGGTAGCATGTACATATTTACATATACATAATCCATACATGTAAGTAACTCTTAGTTATACACTTTGTAACACGTACTTACATATATGTAACCCTTAGTTTTTACGTTTTTCATTTATAATATGGTTTTCAAAGGATCCCTCATACGTACATACATACATATATATGATACATATAAATATATATATACATATACATATATATACACATACACACACACACATATATATAGGAAAAGGTTCAAGCGAGAACCCTCTTTAATTGCGACAACTTGCGAAAACTCATCAAGATCAATGAATATCATTATTTTTTGTTTAAATAACATTATTACATATATAGTAGATTATGATCTTTACGTATATATGTAAATTTGCAAGTGTAAAAGAGTTTACATGGTGTAAGTTTTGCAAAAAGACACATATATTTAAAGTTGTAAGTAAAAATTACACCAATGTAAACTTTTTACACTTAGAAATTCACACATATACATAAAATATCATAATCTTATATATGTGTAATAATGTTATTGCAATAAAAAAATTTATGATTTCTATTGATCTTGATAGGGTCTCGCATGTTCTCGCAATAACACATGGTTTTCATTTGAACCATACCCTATATATACATATATATATATATATATATGTATGTATATATATGTATATATGTATATATATGTATATATGTATATATATATACTTTGTAACACGTACTTATATATATAAGAGTGATCAAATGAAAACCATGTTTATAATTGAAAACTCTGAATACCACCACTATCTAATCATATAACTTATACTTGATTAAATTTTTAATTGTTTAAAATATATTTGAGTAAATTTTAACCTTATTTATTCTGGTCATTATAATTTTTCAATTTTCAATTCAAACTCCAAGGAACAATGAGATGACGAAATGGGTTACATATACATAACATTTATGATTTAAATGTAGGTAACTCTTAGTTGTAAACTTGGTAACACATACTTACATGTACATAACCTCTACACATACGTAACTTTTAGTTGTACAATTTGTAACACATACTTACATGTACATAACCTCTACACATACGTAACTTTTAGTTGTACAATTTGTAACACATACTTACATATATGTAACCCTTAGTTTTCATTGTTTTTATTTATAACATAGTTTTCAATGGAACCCTCCCCTATATATATTCACACACATAGGTTATTTAGTTCTTAACATCACTACATATGTAATAGCAATACTGTCACACCCCGACCAAAGCGGCGGAACATGTCGGGGTGCAACTAAGATTGTTCAAATGCACACGACACTATTAAAGTGACAATATTTAATCAACTCATTCATTTTATAATATGTTCTTACAAATACAAGAAAATAAATACTTGTTAACTAATAACCTAACGGTCCAAAAAAAAGTAACGTCTTTAAATCTTCAATCAACCGATAATCAAACCTGTAGCATTGCATAAAATATGTTTTATCAACATGTATGTTGGTGATCAATTCCATGACTTTATAATATAATATAAGGCAAAACTCCACAACTCAAATATGTGAAGCCGTAAATAAAAAAGAACAATTGAGGTATATCAATCATAAATAAATGAGACTCCTTTCTAATTGATAAAACTACCATATTACAAGGAGGATCGTATGATCATACTTATTGAGGATGAGGATGAGGCTAAACGATCAAAAGCAATAAACATGTAGCAATTAATCATATGAGGTATATAACATATAATTGGACAATTATTCTAAGCAACACATAACCTAGAGGTTGTGGGTTGAGGATCTAGATGTTAAATCATTTTTTTGGTTGAGTAAGTATGCTTGCTACCCCCAAAGTATAGAAGAGAAAACGGGGATGAAAGTACTCACTTGGAATAAAATGACGTTGATGAATAAATTTTGAATAAAATCCTCAAGTAAGCGAGTCCGAAGGTTTTAACGTGTGTGTCCTAGATTGAAAGATCTTGAGTAAGTATTGAGTCTTGAAGATGAAATATAAATGGTATAAAAGTTCATAAAAATAAGGCTTGGGTTTTCCGGAGTTTTAGTTATATTTTACAAAGTGTATTTAAATAACGTAAGTATAAAATGAGTTTTACAAGAAAACGGGTACTTGATGTTTAGTTTTACTCAACCATTGTTAAGTTTTACATATGGGCGTTGGTTTAGTGCTAGTATGCATGATCCCATTAATGTAAACATCAAGGTTCGACTTACACTCTCTTAAACCCGAGTTTGAGACTTTAATTAATAAAGAAATTCGCTTAAACCCGATCTTAGTATAAAACCAAGTTTGGTTCCGTCATACCATAATATTATTAATACAAATAACATAAAGTGAAACATAAGTTTAAAAAAGTTAGGAAATATTTTTTTTGGCGTTTTGAACGGTGACTAACTCGTTAAGATGATAAGTTCGACTTTTAATCGGGTTTATTTTTACCCGAAACTTGGTTTGAGCTAATATTTGTTCTAACACTTCCAAAATCTTAAGTAATATGAGTAATATAAAGTAAAACATAACTAAAAAGATAGATTGGACTTTTGGTGGTTTGAACATTGACTAACTCGTTAAAACGGATGTTCGGTTTTACTCGGTTTTTACCCGAAACTTGGGTTCAAGCCAAAGTTTGTTCTACACCTCCATATCAACCATATAATAACTAAAATATCAAGAAAAACTCAGATCTAAGAAGAGACTAAGGCAATCAGGCAATGTCATCGGTCAACTGGATGTTGAGGCAGACCCTAAGATTAGCTTCATAGGGGAAATTTTGACTGAAGGCCGAGTGACAGAACTTGAGAGCCTTGTCTCATCATCTCCAACTGCTGCAGAGATCCATATTCCTTCTGAGACACCTGCTAGTGAAGGTGCTTCTCAACCTCTCTCTGGCCTGAGCTCAGATGCTGCAATGAGCAATGAAGGCCAAAGCTCTCTCCACCCTGAGTCACAACGGTCTGAGAGTGATAAAGGGAAAAGAAAAATGACATCTGAGGAGATTAAGGAGGAGGAGAGAGAGAGGAAAAGGAGGCTAAGGGGAGAAGGTTCCTCTACTGAGTCTCCAAGACTCATGGAGTCTGCAATCAGGGCTGCCCCCAAACTTGATACTCAGAATGATGAGTTAAGGGCAGTCAGGATCAACTATCTGTAGACTATAAACTATGACATAGATAATATCATTTCTCTCCCCTTGGATGAACTGAATGAGCTGGTTGATCTGGAAAGGTTAAGAGAGAAGAAGGAGGTAAAATATACAGAACTCCTAGTACAAGTCAAAGAAGAGAGAAGAAGAAAAAGACTGTACAGAGATATGCCTACCCTCTCACCAGTTCAAGAAAGTCCTGAACAAGAGGGTGTGGTTCAACAAGAACCTCAGGTAGATAAGAAAGAAGACAGAATCAAGATGATTAACTACCTGAGTGTCACAAGCCTCTATCAGGCAGATGCACTCATTCCCTTACCTTATGATTATATTGAGTTTGAGTACTTAAAACAACTCGAGCTTGAGTTAGTCAAGGAAAGAAAGACAACAAAGAAAAGGCTGAGGGAAGAAGCTGCAAAGTCAAGAGCCATCATCCAAAAGAGCATGAAAAAGTCCGGTGATAGGCAGAGGATGATGACTTTCTTGAAGCTGTATGGATTCTCCAGAAGGAGACTTGGACCCATGTCTCTATCCACTATGGATGAGCATATCAGGGTAATCAAGCAGAGGATTAAGAGTGGAGAGCTCACTGACTTACACTCCACTCTAAGTTAGGCCCCACTTGAAGTGGAGGTTAAGGTTGAACAAACAGACACAACACAACCTGGACCTCCTGCTAATGCTCAGCAAGCTTCATCTTCTGATCCATAGCAGGGTCAACCTCCTTCTCCATCTGAACCTGAGAGAGAGGAAGTCCCAACTGAGAAAGACAGTGAAGATCAATCTGGTGCTGCAGGCCAGTCTTCTTAGTTAAAATTTGGAAAGAGAAGAAAAGGATGGCTTCTAAACCAAAGTCTAAGAAGAAGAAGAAGCCTAAATCCCCTTCTGAACCTCAGGATGAATCAGAACAGCCTGAGGATGTGCAACGAGAGGATGCTCAATCTACTCCAACTTCAGTAGCTCCTTTAGTATCAGGAAGACCCATCTTGTCTTGGACATACACCACAAATCCAGAAAGGTGGCATGTTATTAGAGATCAAGGCATTGAAGACTTCTATACATGGCAAGATATGTTTTAGTTGCCTCTGCATGACCTCTTCAACATGAGAAGACACTTTGACAGCCTGAAGAATCCTAATCATCTTATGAAGAAAGGAATGGTGATCATCCTAATGAGGACTGTTAATATCTGAAGTTTTCTAAATGTTTTGGTAGCATCAACCTAGGGGGAGTTTGTAGAGATTAATGAAGAGGCTGATGCAACCTAAACATCTTTAGTCTTTCCTGCATGCTGCATAAGTGCATTGAAGTGGAATGCTTCGGAAGTTTCACATGTGCAATAGAAATACTCTAAGTGTGAAATCTTCCGAAGCCAAGACCAACATCTTCCGAAGCCAAAGATGAAGTCTTCCGAAGCCTCAGAGACAAAGTCTTCCGATGCTTCAAGTTCATGAAGACAGATTTCTTCCGAAGACTTTTAGTAACATGCTTTATCTGATGTACTGTTCCATAAAGCTGGACACCTTTCCGCTGCAACTCTGCAAGTCACCAACTAACATGGTTTGGTGAAAAGGTCCATGCTTTTGGTAACTGTACATTGAGGTCTTGAGTCTGTAACTTTCTACTTTATGTACTTTATCCTTTTCTTGTAATAGATAAGGATGTGAGCTATGGCATGTCATAGTCACTAGTCAAAAGGCAATCTGCCTTTTGACTCTACAATTGATTTTATGTGTGTCTAGTCAATTGTATCCAGCTGGCTTTCAAAGTATAGCCGGCTGTAGGATGTTGTATAAGTATTTCATGTTCTTGTATCTTTCGAATATGCTTTTGTAACACTTGTAATAAAACATAGAGAAAGCAATATACTGCATTCTTGAAAACCAAACACTTATGTTCTTTGTGTTCTATCTCATATATTACTTGTGTTCTTAGTGTCACCATTTGGTTAATTCAGTTTACTGTTTGATCTAAGTTTAGTTTATCTCCTCTTTGTGTTGTTGTCTTGTAACTTTTCACCCTTCAATGATCCTGCAGTATCACATATGTTGTCTTTGTTAGCAATCACGCGCCTATCCTCACAAGCACCGAGTTTAAAATCTAATCTTTTGTACAACCAATTTTCACTGTTTTAACTATGAGATTGAAGGTGATGGATTTGTTTTGAGTTGCTCAAGTGAAAACTTCTTAAGATGTCATATATAGTAGGATATTCCCGTTAAGCATGTTTATTGCAAAGTTCTCTCTCACAATAATTTTATTCAAAGCGTATCGATGATATTTGATGCAAGACATTTCTTATTGCCCAAAATCTTTTCTATGGACAAGATAGAAAAATGTGGGACATGGCTAAGACGCCACAACAGCCCCCGGGACTCATCATCAATGATGAGGTTTGTCCTATTATTATGAACAGAACAAAACAAAAGTGATTATAATACCATTTGTTATATTTATCCTCTCATAATAACTAATAGTTTTTGCTTTGCTCATAATAAGTTCATAACATTTTTTATGGTTGTCTAAATAAAACTTCCAAGTAGATTATTGTTGGGTATTCTACCTTTAAAGAAATTAAATATTTCCAATATTATTGAAGTTGAAGATTTGAAGAACAAAAGCAACAAAAATACTAGTCTAGAGTTTATTTGTAATTATTGTAATTGCTAGATTAGTATAAATAGCAACATATATCATCCATGTAAAGGTGAATAATTCTCCACCAAGTGTGGAAATTAGTTCCATCACAAACAACATCATAGCAATAAACATCAAACATTAAACATATCGTGTTCATCATGTTCATCATCGTTATTATATTTTAGCATCGAATCATTCAAGTTTTGTTATTATCAATATGAATCCTAAGATCCATGCTCATTGTTCCCGTTCAAATCAGGAACACACAATTGGTATCAGAGCCGGAGTTGATGGATTCATATTGATTTTAATGAGATTTCATGGTTAGATTGCTAAAATCATTGAAGATCTGAAGAAAGCGATTCAACAATCAATTCAACAATACAAGATCTGATGCGGATCTTGCAAGAAAGCGAATGAGAATGAGGCTGCCGAATGTGGTTATATTTTAGCATCGAATCATTCAAGTTTTGTTCTTATCAATATGAATCCTAAGATCCATGCTTATTGTTCCCGTTCAAATCGGGAACACACAATTATCAATCCTTAATTTCTACCACCTAAGTATGCTTAGCTATAAAAGTTCTTTTCTCATCCACAACTAGTACGTCTAGAATGCATTGGTGATATTGAAGACAAGATGTTTGATTTGTCTAAAGTGTCATAAATGGTATTAGAGCAAGGTATGTTGCTTTAGTGTGGGAACATCTAACAATAGGTGATCTTATGGATGTATTAACTTGGGAAATCAAAAACAAATTATGAGCACCTTATGAGAAAAACAAACAATATTAATTGATATGGGAGGTTAGATGTTAATTCTTAAACCATAAAGATCAATCATACTATCTTTCACATGTTTTAGGTTCACTGATTCCAAACTGGTTTGGATTCAAGAGGAGCAATGTCTCAATCTCGTGACTAGTGGGTACAAAGAAGTTCTAGCACTTGCGGCACACATCTTTTCTTAATCTTTGCGGCACACATCTTTTCTTAATCTTTGCGGCACACACACAAGAAAAACATGAGTGACCGGTAACCTGCATGCTCAAGCAATTATTGAATATAGATCTCCGAACATTTAGCATGTAACTCACTAAAAATTTAGCGTGTCACATCCTCCCATCAGCATAATATGCATACTTTTCAATTCTCTTCCTCACAAACGCCCTCGAAAGATAATATTTTTATATTGGTTTTATGGCTAAAAAACAATATCAATTACATATTTTTTCTAAAATGTAAGATTTCATATCTCTTTATACCTTTGTGTAGAGCCACTTTCAGGTTTACTAAAAGAAAACGTAATTATATGCTCATAAGTATAACTTTGTTGACTGCTGTTATTGATCACTTAACATATAAAGTGTATTAAGATCATCTTTTAAAAAATATGAATTTGTAATACGTATACATTTAAAATAAAAGTCGTAACAAACCAATTTGAATGCTTGCTTGTATTACAAGGGATCAACAATATGTATATAGTAATGCTCACTGTGTTGGTCAATGAAGGACTCGGGGAAATTTTTACAAGAGGAAAAAACTTTTTGAAGGGTTTACGTTATATAATAATATTTTTGGTCCAATTCGTGTTGGATCGGGTCGGATTTCGATGAGTAGGATCTAAAGAAAGAGTACTCACATCAACATTTTAGCAGTTTTAAAGGATGATTCTCTAGATTTATTTTTGAGGGATCATTTTATTATGCGATTAGTAAATCATATTTTAAACTAAATTATATCACATAAACATAAATACATAATCATACTACGTAATCTTATTTCCATTTTCAAACACCAGTCCCTAATCAATGAAATAAAACAACAAAAAATAAGCATAAATGTTAAAACCCTTACCTGGCCGGATATACAGATAGGATAAGGCAGTGGCAGAGCACATTGACAGCGAGAAGATGGATCTAATAATGTCGTTGACGCCTGACGACTTATAGTGAATAGGTGATTGAGAAGATTAAAGGTCACTAGGTAGAAGCAAAAAAGGTTAGGGGTTGTTTGGCAGTCTTTTAATGGTTTAGATGTCTGAATGATTCAACACTTAATAATTTAGACTGTTTGTTTCGTGAACAAATATCTAAATGGTTCAGACATTTGCTTCTGAATGGTTATGACCTCTTATATGAATTGGTCAGACATATGCATTTGAATAGTTAAACAATATACTAGCTCTTAATGGTTTAAACCTTTTAATGGTTTAGACCTTTTACTAGTTTAACATTTAGTCATTCAGAAGTTGTCAAACAACCTCTTAGTAAATTGGGTTTTGGAATTTGAAAGTCACCTTAATAACCGTTCTTTCCCCGTGCCTTGTATCTTGTTTTAATCTAAATTTTCTATTCACGAATTAATTAAAAAATATTGGAATGGATATTTAAAAAGTGGGTCAATATTTAAAATGTTAGTCTTAAGAAGACAAAGATTAGGTTTCACAAATCAGGTTCAAATATTTGAAAAAATATACGTGAATCGTGATGACACCAAATGACATAAGCTGCAATAGAAGAGAAGTAATATGGAAAACATCACCAAATAGAAGAGAAGTAACACTAATAGAAGAAAAGTATTGGGGAAAACATATGTTCAATAAGGCAATCAAAGCAAGAACACAATCGTTGAAGTTAAAGGAAGGCCAGAGATGAAGAAGCGAGAAGTAAAACGTGGAGTAAATTACAAATTGTATCCTTTATTAATATATGAAATTGCATGGTATATCATTTAGTATTAATAATTAGATACAATATCCTTTTATTAAAATATTTGCATACTTATTTTACTTTACACTAACTATCATTCAAATATACAATTAACTCAGTTATGTGCCCCTCCCATGATGATACTTTTGGCATTTTCTTTTCACGTCTAATATATTAAAAGAATTTATAAAAAATAAAAATTTCAAATGAAAAAATAAAATTAAAAGGTATAGGACCATAGGTAAGCCAGTGAAACCAATCACTCTTGGTGTGTGTTCATTCGACTAATCGTCAAAACATTTAATAACAACGTCCAATAAACATTTACTAAAGAAGTCTAAGTTAGAAATCATTTATAAGGTCTTCAACAATAAACACAAAAAAGTACTCTTAAATACTTTATAAACTACTCACAATAACAAATAATGAAAACTTAATAAGGAACACGAAATTGTAGAGTACTTGTAATTCTTTAAATTGCTTATATAACTATTAAAACTAGAACATGAACGGTAAGCCGCTCGTTAATCACATAACAACATAAGCAAAAAATTCAAAGAGCAACAAATTACAAAAAGTTAATTAGGGATTATAATCTTATCATCATTGTTTGTTCGACTTTAAAGGGCTTCAATGGTATGAGAGATGTTGTAGGTGGTGGTGAAGATGACTAGTATTAGGCTATTAAATAGAGAGGAATTCTGGATTTAATGATGTTAAACGTAAGAGGAACGCGGGTTCAATGACTTACCCAACGTTCAAATATCTTTTAATTTTACTTTTATATAAAATTATTAACTTTTTTGTTTGTTTAATATATTAGATGTGAAAAGAAAATGATAAAAAATGCACCTTATGTAAAAGATACATAGCTAATTTAACTATACATTTAAATAAAAGTTAGTGTAAAGAATATTAGGGTGTTAGCAAAAATATTCTGGATTAGCTAGGGAGTTTTTCAGTTGTTAGCTTCCTCCTAAGGAGGTTGGAGTGCAATCCCTGTTGATAAACAAATAGTTGAATCTGATTAAGATAATATTTATTATTTGATGTATGATCGTACATTTATTGGTGAAAATTAATAATAAAAGGAGGCCAACGAGTAAACTAGTTTTATAAGACATAGGATTCATACCCTAATACGTACTTGACAGTTTCTAAAATATTATTATATTTTAAAAATCATTAAAGCAAAAGAAAATATGTTTAGAAATAAGTAGCAATAGTATAACAAAAGAATAAAAAGATAGAAGAAAAACAAATGTGTTACTAGTAAAAGTTTTAAATTAACATGCATATAATGTAATACTTAATGTAATGCTATTTTTTAAAGTAAAATCGCACAAAAGAATATAATGTAATAGTAATTAGTAATTTGAAATAAAATATAAATTATAGGTCAAATGGTGATTAAATATACACTAAGTAATATCCCCTTAAGAAATAGAAATAGAAATAGAAAAATGTAATAAGAGGCATGGAAGATGGTAGCAATTGCCGGTAAAAGGGGACAAACTGCAACACCAGACCAATCTCTCTCTGCAACTCATCTACAAATCAAAAATAATAGAATAGGATACATCATCATCATCATCATCATCATCATCATCATCATCATCATCATCATCATCATCATCATCATCATCATCATCATCATCATCATCATCATCATCATCATCATCTTTCTTCTTTTCTCTTGCAATTCCCCTTAATTCCACAATACTTTTACTGTTAATCCCATTCCTCTGCTTGATTCTCACACTTTCGCTTCTAAATCGCCAGATCTACTCTTACATTTCCCCAACCAAATTCTCCCTCACTGATTAGGGTTAGGGTTACCCTACTTTTTCTGAAATCTGCTCGAGAGAGAGAGAGAGAGAGAGAGAGGGAGAGTGAAGAAACCTGTCCTTATCCTTTTTTTTGCTTTCGATTGGTGGAATAATCATCTACTGAATGTGTGAATTTGTCAATCTGTTCCTGAAAAGCGTTTATCTGTAGGGATTATTGTGTTTCTCTTACAGATGAGTTGCTTTTCTTGCTTACAATGTCACTCTGAAGATGTTAAAAACTGTGATGGCCATTTGGATTACACTGAATATCCAGGTTTTCCACTGTTGTGATTTCTCATTATTGTTACTCTTTATGCATTGTGTTTGAATTTATTCTTTGATGTAATTGCAGCTCGTGGAATGGGAACAACATACAAGGATGTTACAGTTACTGGTAACATTATCAAGAGTTGCAGATTTCTCGTTTGGAACTTCTAATGAAAATATAATAATTGTTTTGAAAAATTTGGGTTTTGTTGTTGGTGTGTAGATTCTATAAGAGGAAAAGGTGCTGCATTGTCCAATCAGAGGGCTAATGTTGCTAGAAGCTTTACTTTTCGCGAGCTTGCTGCATCCACACAGAACTTCAGGGATGCTAATTTGATCGGAGAAGGCGGATTTGGAAGTGTTTACAAGGGTCGTTTGGAATCAGGAAAGGTAAAAATTGTTCATCTTTACTTGTTAACTAAAAGATCTGCAACTGTTGATGTGGTTTTTGAATGTGAATTGAAGAATCCATAGTAGAGAATCAGTTGATTAAGATAGTTAGGTTATGTGTGTTTATGATTTTACAAAAGTATGATTATATCTGCGTTGGATTGTAGCATTACTGATTGACGTTTATGAATAGCTAGTGGCTGTTAAAAAGCTCAACCTGAATGGATCTCAAGGGAACCAAGAATTTATAGTGGAGGTTCTTATGTTAAGCCTTCTGCGCCATTCAAACCTTGTTACATTGATTGGCTACTGCACAGATGGAGACCAGAGACTTCTGGTTTACGAGTATATGCCACTTGGTAGCCTGGAAAATCATCTTTTTGGTAATTTTTTGATCATTTCATTTTCTAATTACTTTCTTTATAAGGGAATCAAACTGAATGTTTCTTTATGTTGACCTTGTTTCTTTCTGTCATCAAATTCTTTGGTACTTTCTTTCTTTAAATTTCAAGTTGCTTGGGTTGTATGAATTATTGTGCAACAAAGTAGTAATAACTTAAACAGGGAAGAAGTGTAATCTTTCACGTATGTGATGTTATCTCCTTTTTGATTTACTGTTATTATTTATTTGTTATTTATTCTTTTGAATTTTATAGACATGTAATGTATTAAACATGATCGAACACTTTTATTATAATAAAGATTTGGTTTTTCTAACCATGGCAGTTGAAGAGGTTGTACACACTCAAGTATTTGCGTGTTTCGTTAAACCATTTTACCTGTTTACTTTAATCTAATTTTATTTAGTAGCTTGGGTGATTATAAATAAAATGTGACTCTAGTTGACCTGTTTTCCTCGGTGTAAAGCCTACCATTTGGCCACCTTTCGATTAACTGGGTGCATTTATTTTTCAGATTTGGAGCCTTATCAGGAGCCATTAGATTGGCAAACGCGACTAAAGATTGCTGTTGGTGCAGCTCGTGGCCTTGAATATCTTCATTGCAAAGCAAATCCACCTGTAATTTATCGTGACTTAAAATCATCAAACATATTATTGGATCATGACTTCAGTCCAAAGCTTTCAGACTTTGGGCTTGCTAAATTGGGTCCTGTAGGTGACCACACTCATGTGTCCACTCGAGTTATGGGTACATATGGGTACTGTGCACCGGATTATGCGATGAGTGGTAAACTTACTATAAAGTCTGATATTTACAGCTTTGGTGTTGTGCTGCTTGAGCTGATCACTGGGCGTAAAGCAATTGATATGACTAAGAAATCTGGGGAACAGAATTTAGTTTCATGGGTAACTTGTCTTGCCTTTGTATGTTTACATTCTATTAACCATAAGAGTGTAGGTGGCAAAATGGGTGAGTTGCTTACAGGTTAAACCAAAATTGGTTCAAAATGTTTGAGTTTTTAGGGGTGATCGATAAAGGTCGGGTTTGGTTAATCCAAAAACATTTGTTGTTCCTATTGCATTCCTTAAACAAATTATTTCATTAAATATGATTATGAAACTGTTATTAAAAATATTTAACCAATTCTTTGAGTAAAGCAATATAAAAGGTTGTAGACACTTGTGTATATTGGAATTAGAGATCACAATATTGAATGGTTCAATTTGCTTGTGTTGATCTCAAACGGTTCATGTAATTAAACTGAGCTACAATGCGTTAGCTCAGTAATTATATGTATTTTTTCTTGAAAACAAAGGACAGATAAGGACTATCAAGTGAACCTGATCACGCTGTTATGACCCGTAATAAAAATAACCTGTTACAATCTGAACCATTACCGCAGCCGCCCATTCTGCCATCCGTATATATACCAAACTACTCATTTTGTTTTGTTCCCTTTGAGCTATTGCTTTTAAAACTGTTTTCCTGTTTTACTCATTGATACAAGTAAACCCAAGATGACCTATTGTCTCACAACTGGGTTCAAATCGACCACTTTATTTCATTTAAATATATCACCTTTTGTGCAGGCACGACCATTTTTGAGAGACAGGAAGAAGTTTGTTCAGTTAGCTGACCCTTTACTACAAGATCGGTTCCCGGTCCGTTGTATGCACCATACAGTCGCCATAATTGCAATGTGCCTTCAAGAGCAAGCAAATTTCCGGCCTTTAATTGGTGATATTGTTGTTGCACTCGAGTACTTGGCATCTCAAGCTGATATCTTTGAAAATCCTAAGACCTCCTCCACCTCTCTCTCTCATCCATCACCCTCAAAGAAAGATAATGACCACATTGCCCCCGCAAGACGAACAGAAATACCAAATTGTTGAGATATTAGTGAGCAACAGATTCATTATTTGCAAATAGAATTCACACGATTTTACTGCAACATTTATGAGTTAAAGATGATGATGGGATGATTTCCTTGCTTTGAATCATACGGTATGCAGCTTCTTTCCTTGTATCATATCTTATATTAGTCGAACACTATTTATTCCTGCGAACAGTAAGTAGAATTACCAGCATAACGTCATGTTAGTATGCTGCTGCAGGCCGGGTTCATGCTTATGCTAGGATGGGTATAAAAGTCGAACATCATGTATTTTGTATGTAGGCATATTCTTATTCTTATTCAGTTCAAAAGAAAAGTAATGAAGTTGTGGATATAGTTTATGGTTTTCTTCATCTTGAATGAGCTGCCAGCAGGTGTTTTGAAGTAAATTTATTCTCATTTGCTTCTAAGTATATAATTATGATTTAAATCTTGATTGTAGTTTGCATGCTCGCTCAGTATGCTGTTATTGATTTTCTTCTTTTAACATTCTAGATAAATGTATTGCATATGGTTTTGGTTCTTATAGGAGAATCAAAAGTTGATTTGAGTTAAGTTTTGGACACACATAAACAGACCTATGTATAGTCGCTCAATACACCAACAGTTGAACCCTGCATAAGCATCTACATTTTCTTTAGTTATAAGATACTTGTGTAACCATCTCTGATTTCTCTGTTCTCTCTCTCTCTCTCTCTCTCTCTCTATATATATATTATATATATATATATATATTATATATATATTATATATATATAATATATATATATATATTATATATATATATATATTTGACAAGCACTATGTGCAAGTACTTATGCAATCTTGCATTTAAAATTGGTTCAAGCTTTTGTGGTCCTTTGAAGTATGATTAATTTTGCATTTTTGTTAGATTAAGTTAAAGAGATTGAAAAACTAAAATGCATAATAAGCTAAGAAATGAAAATATAAGATTTGAAATTGACTATGGTTAAGGAGGTTATAGTTTGGTAGAATCTAGATGCGTAGATGTGTTTGGGTTGAATAATCGTTTGAACGGATCAAAACATAAAAAACTACACGAATGGTCTATTGGTTTGCTTTAATTTTGAGATTGCTCATCAAGTATTAAAATATACTAGGCAATCTTGTCCTAAAGTCTTAAAATTGGGTAGTTTTTCAATGCTTTTGGGTTGACAAGGACATATGTTTCCAATGAAATAAGTGGGCAATAACATTGTACTAATATACTTTTTTAACATCTTTTTCCACCAAGTCCCTACCATAGCTTCCTTATTGAGTGGGATTTTGAAGGTTCGTTTGTTTGTTTCTTACTTTTTTTAAACATATTTCTACAATTCTACAGATATACACCAATTTGCCACAACGAAAACGAAGAGATAAAGTGAGAATGGTATAAACCTGAAATTTTAAGCTAATAAAACTAGCTACCGAACACATACAAAACCACCCGACTATGAAAGTTGGCCGAACAACTGATTGCCCCGACACTTCCTTGTGGCGCCAAACTTTCGACCGCCACCATCACTTCTTGCCTGTCTATTGCTATCAAAACCAGAAACACAATTCATAACTGAGAATCAAAACTTTAGACCCCTTTAGCTTTGTCCCTTTGTTGTTCCATCTAACTTCACTACTTGTCATCTACCCTTCTGGTCGCCGGAATTCGTTGAAACTTTAAAATCCACAGTCGTGATAGACCTTTGTCTGCAACAATGTTTTTTTAAAAGTTTGAGTCTATATGTGTGAGTTTTGATAAGGGTTGAATATGACAGGATCAGTGATCACAAGTTTGACGTATCAGAATATAAGGCAGCGGAATACAAACACGAATTAGACAAATTGTAGCAAGCAATCGATACTTGTAAGCGTTAAGATCGCATACGGTTATAGGGAGAGAATATGAATTTTTGATTTCTAGGAATGTTTATAGATGTAGAATATTTCTAATCGAATCAATCAATCATTCCATTCAATTGCTCATATCGCTCACGATTACAATAGGTTGTCACTCCTATATAGAGTGCAACAGTCACTGCTGTTATCACGGAAAGTGACAACTGGCAGATCCAATACAGAAATAACTAATTCTTAACAAACTACTGAAATGTTCACAACTACTGAGAACATATCAGCAAGTTAAGTACAAAATATAAAACTACTGAAACTACAACGACTGAAGAACAAGCTCTTCAGTCGTTTTACAAAACTACTGAAACGAAGAAAATAAAACTACTGATATCACAACTACTGAAGAAGTACTCTTCAGCAGTTGTGACAAACTACTGAGGCTTCAGTACTTGATCTTCAGACTTTGACCTTCAGGCGTTTCATCAGCTGATGACTTCAGTAGATATCATCAGTGATGTCTTCAGTCTTTGTCTTCAGACTTTGTACATCAGTTGTTGATCTTCAGCACTTGTGAACTCTTCAGCTGTTGTACTTCAGTACTTTGGTCTTTCAGCTTCAGCACTTGTGTTCTTCAGCTGTTGTACTTCAGCACTTTGGTTCTTCAGCTGTTAAGGTCTTCAGCACTTGATCTTCAGCTGTTGAAGTGTTCAGCACTTGTCAAACTACTGATGAGGCTTTCAGCAGTTGTTGTGATACCGTGTGGGACTTAGAGGTTTTCTGATCTTGGCTCATTGGTTCTTTTGGTCCAACAAACTCCCCCTGAACCAATGCAGCCAAAACCTCTAACTTATTTATACTCCCACTTATTGATGGCAAAAATGTTGGTCTTTTTCCTTCTTGATCAGTAGAGAAGATGACCCATGTACGCTCCGGCCTGGGAAGAAATCTCCAATATTTGTTTGGCAGAGTATGAATGGGAACTCTGTTTTGGGGAACTGGACACAGAGTTGTTCTCCCATTCATGAGATTTACTTCCTCATAATGAGTCTGTATGACTCACGAACATAGGCCTCAAGGAGAACAATTTGTTCCTCTTGAGAGAGTTCTTCAGCTCCTCCTTCGAAGAAGAACTCTGGACCATAGTACTCTGATAAGTACTTCATGGTCCTGCCATTTTTCAGCTCCACCGTAGTTACCTCCCTGTATACAAATTCATCAGGATGGTTGCCTTCAAGGAGTAACTGGAGCTCATTCTTTTGGATGTCTTCAAGCTTTTTGTATAACAACCCCTTCTTAATCATCTTGTTTTCTAGTAAGGCTTGAGGTGTCTTCTTTGCTTGGTGAGCTTTCTTGAATTCATCAATGATTTCCCAAGGTGAGACTACAACGGCCAACATGATGGTAGATTCTATTGTTTTTCGTACTTGGCCGTTGTATCTGTGTGGGATAGTTCTTTTATGGATTCTAGAACTCACCCTGGGGTCTGGCCATACTCTCACTCTCTCCTTCTGATACTGAAAGGTGTGTCTGAGAGTGTACAGCCTTTGAGCATGCCCTTTCATGGCTTGAATAGATGATGACTGAGGAAATTCCTTGTCAACCATCTTCAACAGTTGCTCATCGTGCTGTTTCTGCTGTTCTTCTTCTTCTATCTTGACTCTGACCATTTCCTTTGAGAGTCAGGTGTGATCATGGATTGACTCTGGGGTTTTGGTAGCTTCAGAACAGCAGAGAGTGGCAGACTATCATCTTCATCCTCTTCTTCTGCTTCTTCTTCCATCCTCAGCACCCTTCTCCTTCTACGGGGTACATCACTGGATGATGGTTGGGTTGGTGAAGGGATTAGTTTTGAAGAGAGAGGATGTTTGGATTTTGGCTTAGAGGTTGGTTGGGAGATTTGAGGGATAGGATCTGTTTGAGTGGGTGGAAGGGAAGGTTGATCTAGCATCCTTGTAGTTAATTTTGCTTTTGTAAGTTTAGCCATCTCTAACCTTTTGCCAGCCCCAGCCTCATCAAGGGCTTCCACAATGATCCCTTTGTTGAATTGCTCAGACAGACAGATTCTGGTGGCTATAGCCAGAATGCTGTCCCTGGACCATGCGCGGATCTCCATTAATGATCTTCCCAAGTATTTTGCAATAAAGCGGATCATTATTTCCAACCTCTCTTTCTCAAGAGCATCGTACCCTGCCCATCGGGTTTGTATCTCTTGTACCTCTAACCTTCTGATCTCACTATCCAGTGTGGCTGTGTCAAACCCCTGCCTGAATAGTTGTTCAATTATTTTATCCATGGAGCGGCTGTGTGTGGTGTCAGCTTCTTTGACCAGCTCCTCCAAGGATTTTTCTTCAGCAGTATGATCATCAGCACTTCTCTTTCGCTTGTACGTGAGCAGAGGTTGCTTTTCTTGTTCCTCCTCTTCCTCAGATCTCTTCCTCTTTCTATCTTTCACTGCAGTACTCTCCCCCTTTTGGTTGCATTGGAGGAAGGGGTTGGTACCGCAGAAAGAGTCTTGTGGACAGCAGCATCAACCAGGGGCTGTAATGTTGAGGAAAGCCTCTCATCAAGGGCTTTGATCACTATATCAGTGATTATGGGGGTGATGAGAGGGAGGGAATTTTGTAGTATAGCACCTATTTGCTCAGGAGGGTTCTGTTCCTGAGAAGTAGGGCCTGAGGCAGAGGCGGGTGGTTGATTTTGGGGTGGCTCAGTGTGTGGGAGACCTTCAAGGGAAGGTGCCATCTGTGGGTGTATGATGGTGGCAGATGGACTTGCATCCTGAGACATCTTGGCCAGCAGCTCTTTGAGTCTGCTAACCTCATCCTCTAGAATGGTATTTTGAGCAACTACATCATAGAAGAAGCTCAGGTCATCATCAGTTGATACTGAATCACCTGACCTCCTGCTTAGAGCAGGATTTACATGCACTGGGTGTAGACCAGTTGGTGCATGTGCCCCTTGTGCTTGGTACTGGGGACTTCCAGCCTCAGGACAATGTCCATCATCAGCTGTTGCCTCTAGGGAGGTCTTAGCAATGTTACCAGCCTCACTCTGGTCATGTGCTGAGTCAGAGGAGGTGGCAGCCTCACTAGATATTCTAAGCTCCTTCTCTACACCAGGAGATAGAATTGGGAAACCCCTGTGCTGTGGGTTCTCAGATGCACTGTGTTCCTCCCCCTCAATTGTAGAGGTATTCCCAGTAATAAGTGGTTTCTGGGGAGGGGGTGAGGAGTGCAATTGAGTCAGCACTTGAGCAACTATTAAAGTTGGGCTGTGAGGGGCGGTTGTTTGGGGTACGGGGGTAGAAGCAGTGTGCACCTGGGGTGGATGGTGCTCTTCAATGGCAATCTCCTCAAGTGAGGAAGATCCCAGATAAGTAAGTGCCCCTTGGGTTGCTGCAGGCTCCTGTTGAGAGGAAGCCTGAGCGGCTGTGGCTGGAGGAGTCATGGTATCCACTAGGGGTTTTGGACTAGTGGATATATCCTGCGTTTGTTGTGCAGGAGCATCCTCAGGGGACTCAAGTCCCTGAGTAGCCATTTTGGGTTTCTTTTTGGTGGGTTTGGTGGGGACATTGGATTTGGAGGTGGTGGCTGTGGGTTCCAGCTGCGTGGGTTTTCGCAGCTTGGCAGCCAGTTTGAGTGTCCGGTCGGAGTTGTGCCGGGAGTATACTTCTGGCAAAACAGCCGTAGCAGGGACTCCCAAGCCAACAAGTCCTCAGCATTAAGCTGGTCTATAATGATGGCCATGATGAACCGTGGATAGAGTATCCAACGGTTGGCAGTTAGTTTTTGAGCCATATCTTTGAGCTCTGAAAATATTAATTCTGAAAAGTTCAGTGGTTGTTGCTCAAGGATAGAATACATTACCTGCTGCCATTTGGTGGACATTTGATCCCAAGACGATGTCTTAGGGGCCAAACATACATTGACCATATGAAAAATCAGGCGCTCAGTGTCATTAAAATGTTTCTTCATGATGGTGGTGGCACTGAGATCACCTTGATATCCATGCTGAGCAAATGATAGATCTAGGGTGCCCTTCGGATATCCAGCAGGAGAGGTAGCATCACTCAGTTGAAGAATTTTACGGATTGTTGCAGGAGTAATCACTACTTCTTTGTTGTTGACTACCGACCGGAGGGATCGTGTGTTGCTCTCCTCAGTAGTAACATTAACGTTCATCCAAAATTGGTTCAAGGATTCGGTATGTAAAACGGGGTTCAGAAGGAATGCCTTGTTGTATTGGGACTGAACCATAAGATCGATAGCAGTATCGAACTTAGTCCAGATCGGCGATTTTGTGAGGTAGGCAACACAGTTGTGTCGCGGTTTAATTTGCATAGACGCCATGGAAATTTTTTGGAGAGGAACGTTAGGTTTGAAGAAGATAAAGCATGGAGAGCTCAGGTTAAGGGTATTTATAGGGTACGGGTGAGGAAACGACTGAAGGATGTGGTGTTAGTCATCAGTAGTTTTAAACGACCGTTGACATGGTATTATCCTTTCAGACGTTGAAACAGCTGAAGTCGCGGTGTTAGGCATCAGTAGTTTAGAAAACTACTGAATACCATGGTTTTGACTTCAGGTGATTGAAACAACTGACATGGTGTTTGTCATCAGTAGTTATGAAACTACTGAAGACAGTGGTTTTGTCATCAGCTGTTGTAAACAACTGAAGACTTGGTATTGGTCATCAGTAGTTATAAAACTGCTGAAGACGTGGTTTTGCTTCAGTTGTTTAAAATGAAACAGCAGTGGTACAAACGACTGAGGAGAAAGTTCTCTTCAGCTGTTTTCGTCAATTCTTAGCTTTTCAGCTGTTTCAAACTGTCCTCAACACAATGAGATCTGTGCAAGTGTTTGTAGCCGGTTCAGCAGCAACAGATGGTGATGGTGAATCATTTCCTTGAAACCAATCAGTGGATGGTAATTCAAAGGAAGTTGAATTCGAAGAAATCTCATCAGCATTTGTGTGGATGGTGCTACTGGCGCTACAGGAACATCAGGTCTAGTTGAATCAGGCAGCTGATCACTAAACCTGAAGAGGTGAGTACTGCAATCATCATCATCATCAGCAGTACCACCAGGTGGTGAACTGTTGACAGGAGCAACAGCAGGAGTTTGATAGGGAACATATTGCAGTATGTCCAAATCAAATAACTCCACAGGACTTTGTGGGATCTTGTCCTTTGGAGATTCATTAAACTTAACATGTAGAGTTTCTTCAACCATCTTTGTTCTGCAGTTGAAGACTCTGTATGCTTTGCAAGTAGATGAATAACCAACAAAGTATCCTGCATCCACCTTAGGATCAAATTTGTGGAGTTGATCCTTTGTGTTGAGAATAAAACAGGGACACCCAAAGCTTTGAAAAATGAGATCAGAGGAGCCAAATGATGGAGAACTTCATATGGAGTCTTCATCAACCTCTGATTTATTAACACTCTATTTTGCACATAACAAGTTGTGTTGACAGCTTCGGCCCAAAAGGTCAATGGCAAACCTGAGTCAGCCAGCATGGACCTTGCAGCTTCAATAAGAGTCCTGTTCTTTCTCTCCACTACTCCATTTTGTTCCGGAGTCCTAGGAATGCTGAACTGCCTTCTGATTCCCTTTGAGAGATAGAAGTCATCAAGTGTATGATTTCTGAACTCAGTTCCATTATCACTCCTAATACACTTGACTGGAAGGGAATACTGCTTCTCAATGTACAGCACAAAGTGGATAATCTTCTGAGCAGCCTCATCCTTTGAGTGTAGAAAGAAAGTCCATACAAATCTGGAGTAATCATCCACAATTACCAGACAGTATTTCTTCTTTGCCATGCTCATTACTCTCACAGGACCAAATAGATCCATATGCAGTAATTGCAAGCAGGCAGTGGACTTGGACACTTCAATAGGAGGAAATGAGACCTTGTGCTGTTTTCCTTTTAAACAAGCAGTGCAAGTTTCATCACAGTGGAACTCCTTTATTGGTAAGCCTCTGACTAAACTATTGTGACTAAGCTGATTCATGTTTTTGAGATTAACATGACCAAGCCTCCTGTGCCATAGTTTAGATTCTTGAAAAGAGGCTTTGGAAAATAAGCAAGGATTGCCTTTGAGATCTATCTTCTTAGAGAGATCTAAGGCATACACTCTTCCTGTCCTGTTGGCTTTCAGGAGAGTGTGATCATCCAACACCTTGTCAATCAAGGGCAAAACTTTGGATGACAGAATCCTACAGTTTTGACTTGTGAAAAGGGCAACATGGCCTTTATCACACATTTGACTGACACTCAAGAGGTTGTACTTGAGATTTTCCACATGATTAACATCATCAAATTTGATTTCTCCATTGGAGACAAAGCCCTTACCGATGATGTAACCCCTAGCATCATTGCCAAAAGAGACAAATCCCTTCTTTCCTTGAGAGTAGTCATGAAGAAGAGAGATGTTCCCAGTCATGTGCATGGATCCCCCACTGTCTACATACCAGATGCTATTTTGGCATGTTGAAGAACCTGCAATAATAAACAATCAGTTAGTTTTAGAGACCAAAACCTTTTTGGTTTTGGGCCTGGTCTCATCAATAGATGGTAAACTAGCATGTTTATTTGTAACAACAGCCTGAGAGGAAGAAGATGGTGCAGAAGAGGAGTCCTTTGGCTTAGACCTCCTTTTCTGTGGTTTCAACATAGGAGAATCTAGTTGGTTAACTCTACCCAACAGATGTTGTACCATCATCACCAGCTGTGTCTGATTTTGTGATAAAGCTTTCAGCTCATCAGACACATTGCTAGTGGAGTTAGATAAGGTCCTATGTTGCACCTTCTTCTTTTGAGCACCCTCAGCTGTCACCTGTTTAACTCCTTCCTTTTTGGATTGCTTTAAGGACTTAAGGGTTACAGGATTTGATGTTGCTGATACAATGTGGTCTCAAACTCAGTTTTCATTTTTACCATTTTCTCATTAATTTCTTCTTTCTTTTGTTTGAGTTTGGAACCTCTTTTGTACCAACAATCATCTGTAAGATGATTGAACAAACCACATACTTCACATGGTTTCTTCTTCATCTTAGGTTGATCATCAACTAAAGATGGTGAAGACTTGTTCTTCAATGCTTTGGAAGCATTGGTTGCTTTCTTGACAGCATCTTTAGTAGTCTTCAAACTCTTTCTACTGCCAGTTTTCTTCTCTTCAGTACTGACAGCAGTTGAAGTTGAACTTCAGGAGTTGAATCCTGCTCTCCAGTCCTTTCAGGACCTTCAGGATTGACTCCTGAGTGATCAACTTATTGATCATGTGAATGTCAGCATTTGGACCATCAACATCAGCTGATAGGTTCAAGGAGACTTGATACTGACTGCTACTTCTGATTGTGCTGTATCAGAAGGTAGATCACATGACTTGATGGATTGGTTATCACTCTCACCATCAGATTCTACCTCTGCTCTTGGGGTAAAATCTGTAGGTGGAGCAGTGTGATTGTAACCAATTCCAAACTTCACATTTGAAGCAGATTGCTTACTAAGACATTTCAAAACCTTTGCATGATTGTACCCATCTATCACACTCGACCTGGGTAACTGCAAGGGTTCTTTGAGATCTTTGTACTTCTCTAAAAGTACATCTTCTCTAGCCTTATCATCAATTATTTTGCAATTCAGTTTATAAACCTCATCATTTTATATCTTTGAGCACAAACTCAAACTCAGCTTTGTTTTTGGAAATTATTTGTTCTAGCTCAATGTTCTTATTAATTAAAGCTACATTTGCTTCTCTAATGGAAGCAAATGCTGCTATGCATTGTTCAGAACATAATTTGGCTTTTGCCTCAGAGGATACCTGTGATACCTGTGGTGTAGAGGCATTGGAGGATGAAGTATCAGCAGACTCCAAAGCCATAAGAGCTAGATTCCCAAAGGGACTGTCACCACCATGTTGACCAGCACCTGAGAACAGTTGATCATGACCAGACAAGTCATCTGGTAAACTGCTCCAGTCAACAACTCCTGGGGTGAAGAAGCTGTGTTGTTGAGATGAAGGTTGTTGATGAGATAGGGAAGGCTGAGGTTCTGGTAATGCATGAGGTTGTGGTGTCATAGGAACTTGAACTTGACTTGACTGTGGCATGTAATAACAAGGGTACTGATAAGGCATTTGACCCTGAGGAACAAATATGCCGGAGATTGTTGTTGAGGATGATGACTAGATGTGACAGGATGTTGCCCTCTGTTTTGTTGACTGTTGCCAGGAAAAGTCACAAAGGTTGCAGTAGAGTTTGAACCAGTTGATCTACACTCTCTTGCAAAGTGTCCAAGCCGTTGGCATTTGTGACACCTCAACTTGCTCTTGTCAAAACCAACTTTGGTTTTGCCAGAGAGTCCTGGGAATTTTCTTCCAGTTCTTTTGTAGAACTTCTGAGATCTGATATTTATCAAGGCCATTTGGCTCAAAATATCCATCTCTTCTAAGTCATCATCAGCAATCCCCTTGAGATCATCCATAATGAAACATAAATTGTCATTATTACCTCCAGTAAACTGACCATCAACACTTACAAATGCAGAATTAGAAGTGCTCGAAGAGAAATTAATATGCTCATCATACTGGCATTCAGATGTAGCATATTCTGACTCATGACCCACCAAGGCAGTGTTGCCTTGTATAAAGTCTTCAGTGAGCTTTCCAGATGAAGACAGCTTCTCTTCTGTTCTATCTCTCTCTCAAAAGTGAGCAATTTCCCATGGAGTGGGTGAGAGATAGTTTGTCCAAACTTGCACTGGAGCGTAGGACAATAGTATATGTGTCCCATCTCTCAGGCAGTGATCTGAGAAATCTGTTATTCATCTGAATATTGGTGTATTCAAGTTTGACCATTTTTAGTTCAGAGATCAAACAAGAAAACCGCTCATATTGTTGAGTCAGTGTCTCACCCTTTCTATGAGAGAATGTCTCATATTGTTGGCAAGAATTTCTCTTTATTTGCCAAGACCTCATCAGTTCCTCCAAATTGTTCTTTCAAAGCAATCCAGAGGTCATGGGCAGTTTCATGATGCATTAGCCCAGAATAGATTTCATTGGGCAAAGCCATGGCCAGAATTCCATGGGCTTTTGCATCAATCTCAAGCAACTTTTTATCCTCATCTGAGTATTGCTCCCTCCTCTTCGGAACCATTTGATTGGTTTCCGGGTTATTCACCATAGGCTTGTGTGGACCATGTACCACAGATGTCCAACCCCTGCGCTGTTAACAGACAGGTGGGAGCATACGTCTTTGCCATATGTTATACTCATTCCTAACCAGCATAGGAGGCTTGGTTGAGGAACCAGTATTGTGAGGATCATTGGAGGGAGTGGTCATTTTCAGTTCAAAAAACAGTTTAGTTCAAGTTTAAAAAGAAGTTTTAGACAAACCACAACAAACTCAATGAGAACCAAGAAAAGATCTCAGGATGAATGAGCAGAAATACAGAAAATTCAATCTCTATAACCGTTTCTTGCAAAAACAAAAGCTAATTCAATCAAACTTGGATCTTGAATAGCAGTTTCAATGATCAATTATTAGATCGATCAATGATTAACCTGCTCTGATACCATTTGACAGGATCAGTGATCACAAGTTTGACGTATCAGAATATAAGGCAGCGGAATACAACACGAATTAGACAATTGTAGCAAGCAATCGATACTTGTAAGCGTTAAGATCGCATACGGTTATAGGGAGAGAATATGAATTTTTGATTTCTAGGAATGTTTATAGATGTAGAATATTTCTAATCGAATCAATCAATCATTCCATTCAATTGCTCATCCGCTCACGATTACAATAGGTTGTCACTCCTTATATAGAGTGCAACAGTCACTGCTGTTATCACGGAAAGTGACAACTGGCAGATCCAATACAGAAATAACTAATTCTTAACAAACTACTGAAATGTTCACAACTACTGAGAACATATCAGCAAGTTAAGTACAAAATATAAAACTACTGAAACTACAACGACTGAAGAACAAGCTCTTCAGTCGTTTTAACAACTACTGAAACGAAGAAAATAAAACTACTGATATCACAACTACTGAAGAAGTACTCTTCAGCAGTTGTGACAAACTACTGAGGCTTCAGTACTTGATCTTCAGACTTTGACCTTCAGGCGTTTCATCAGCTGATGACTTCAGTAGATATCATCAGCTGATGTCTTCAGTCTTTGTCTTCAGACTTTGTACATCAGTTGTTGATCTTCAGCACTTGTGAACTCTCAGCTGTTGTACTTCAGTACTTTGGTCTTTCAGCTTCAGCACTTGTGTTCTTCAGCTGTTGTACTTCAGCACTTTGGTTCTTCAGCTGTTAAGGTCTTCAGCACTTGATCTTCAGCTGTTGAAGTGTTCAGCACTTGTCAAACTACTGATGAGGCTTTCAGCAGTTGTTGTGATACCGTGTGGGACTTAGAGGTTTTCTGATCTTGGCTCATTGGTTCTTTTGGTCCAACAGAATATATTGCACAAACATATGATTGTTTTATAGGTTATAATGATTTTTGACAAGTGAAAAAAGTCATCTAAGTAAACATAGTGCAAAACTTCATTTAAAAAACTTCTTTTTATGTAGCCTTTAGTATTTATCAAACAAGTAAATTATCTTAGTTTACATTTATATTGTTACATATCTTATATGATTCTTTTTTACGAACCAAATAGAACTCATCTCAAAATACTACTTTGGTGGTGAAAAAACTCATTTGTATATAAACATCATATTTGTTACCCATACAATTGATGCAAGACAAGCTGTGCAGATCCAAGAATTTTTATGAATGGGGCCACGAAACAAGTCAGGCTTAAACGAGCAATGCCAAAACAGGTCGGATAAAAGCGTGTAACATGAAAAGTTTAGCAAGCGTGTTATAAATCACTCATTACTCAAATCACAATGCATCTAACCACATAAGTAAGGAAAACATCAATGATCACTAGCCTAAGTTTTTAAGCTGAGGTACCCAAAATAATTTAAAATGAGTAGGTCTTGAGTTCAAGTCTCATTTTAAATAAAAATGTTTAGAGTTGAATCAGATGAGTTTTTTAATTGTGGGTTTTCTCCTAAAGAGTTTCGGGGTGTGGTTTTGGTTGGAAAAGAAATATGTAAGTTCGATTAAAATAATACCTAAAATTTGAATCCAGATGTAAAGAAGGACATAGTAAGAAACACATGTAATTAGTTAGGGCATATTATTGGAAAGTAAAAGAAAAAAAAACCACCAATATTGTTATGCTTAAATGAGTTGACAATCATTTAAACCAAATTTAAGCATACCTAGAGATGATTATTGGTTTGCACCACAAAAATAAAACCTATCAACCAAGCGTATGTAATTGTTATAAAATAATCTATTTCAAAGGCTAATAAATTATTCATGACTAACATAAGCCTTTCGATTGCGAACACCTGATTGTGGAAGCCAAAATCATTTAAGTTATGTCCATTTGAAATTTCAAACTACTACTCAAAAATCAATTTAATTTAACTTGTCTGTTTAAATCACATTAATTATATCTGTGCGTTCAGATTAGAAGAACTAAAGTTGAGTTTACCTCAGTTCGTTTGAAACTTTGAATTCAAAATTTGAATTTGCAGAAGAAATATTGCAATAACTTATTTGTTTGAATTTGCACAAGGCAAGATTAATAAGGCCTCTAATTCGAAAACCTGGAAATAGAAGCCAGAAGGATTTAAAAACTTTTAACTAATTTTCATAGCCACATATTCTTCAATTGCTCTTATTCTATTAAAAAAACCCTCACTGGATCAATTGTTTATAATAACATAAAAATGGAGTTTACAGTGAGGCCTAATTTTTTCAAGGATTTAAAAAAAAGAAAAAGATTTCTTCTTATTCCACCAAACCTCGCACTCGTAAGAAGTTTAAACCTATATCATTTTTGTGCTGAGCAACACCAATACCAACCACAAGATCATGACAATGATAAGATAAAAGTACACTTTGTGATGACCTTAAGTTATGCATTCCGACTTGGCTCTGATACATTGATACATGTAACTTGGATTATGCATGCATGGCATATATGAACGAAGATGACCATGAGAGTCTACTGTCATCATTGTTTAATGATTTCAGTTACATTCCCTTGAGGCATTATTCTTTTACATATTGTTTCATCCTTTTTAGGGGCTTTCTAGTTTAGTGGATTTGTGGGTTATAATAATAGGCTAGTAGTGGTGTTAGTTAATTAATTGTAAGGCTATATATAGCCCTATCCTTCAAGTTTAAAACCAATGAATGAAATATTAAAAATGATCTAATGCTCACTAATATCTTCCGGTCATCTTTAATCACTATTCTCAATTATTCCAGTCTAAGTGATACACATCACCGTTTTGTGTATTCAATAAAAATTCATTTTTGCCATACATATTTTATTTTAAACCTAATTCATTCATACATGCATACACACACGCACATATATGTGTGTATAATATATATGATCTTAATTTGTTGTTGGTGTATCCATTGCATATAAACAAACTGAAACAAACCATTTATGCTTTTTTGGTATGCAAGTGGTGAAAGGTTTCTTAAAACGACCGTTTTGACTCGTACCTAATTTTATCAAAACAAAACGTACATGTACTTAGATTAATAATAGTTTATAAGGGTGCAAACAAGTCGAGGGTGATTAACTCAAGCTCAACTTATATAACTTAAGAAAATCTGACTCGTTTATCTAAAGATTAAGGTTGGTTCATATACGATGTTTTGAGCCTGGGCTCCATTTATTTTTCTCAACTTATTTCTTATTTATATGCATACTTATCTTAATCATGATTATATGCTTTCAATTGGCATGGTAATGCTTTCTTTCTTTGGCATAGTCATGTTTTTCACTGGCATGGTCGTGCTTTTCTTTTTTTTTGGCATGGTTGAGGTGTTACATTATAAAAATCTAATTACTCACACTTCATACTTGTTTATATAAGGCTTTAGTTTATGCTTGATTAAAATTAAAAATTTCTCTAATAGAAGATCATCCTTTTAGTATTTCGAAGGCTATCTTCTCTAAGATGTAGAAGAATATAGTTTCCATAGGAGCTAAGAAGTTCTTACTTATCTATGTTTCCTTTAGATGATTCTAAACACTCTTTTCTAGAGTTTGCTTCACAAGAGAATCTCGCCCTCTAACATCATGGTCATGAAGCATGATTTATTCTCTCTTATATGATATATGAAAGGAGGAATGCTTATAGTGGCAACAACATTGCCAAGCTCAAAAGATTTTATGATGTTCAATAAGCATAACAACAACCACAACAACATCAACAACAAGTACCGGAACAATAACAACAATCGAAGGCTATAAGATCAAGAGGTTTATCTTAGGGGCTGATGCTAATCAAAGATCTCTCAACATGCACTAAAGTACAAGAAAGTACTTCAGAAGATTTGACAATATACAAATAAAAATAACAAAGTATCAAATCTTCCAAAGCCAAAGAAAGAAATCTTTTGAAGCCAAAAGTAAAATCTGCTGAAGCTTAAAGATAAAGTATTTCAAAGCTTTAAGATTGAAATCTTTTTGAATACTTAGAATCCATATGTCTATTAACATACTTTTGACAAAAGCAGAAGATCTTTTAACTTCAGCTTTGAAGATTCACCAACTTATGTAAGTTGGTGATTACCTCTTTACTTTTGTCAATATACAACATGGTCTTTTATCTGTAAGTTCCTAATTTAGTACATTTTATCCTTATTGTAATACAATAGGATGTGAGCTACGGTATGTCATAGTCACATTTGAAAAAATCTGCCTTTTGACTTTAAATTGATCTTGTTGTCTACATTAGTGTTCAGCTAGCCTACAAAGTATGGATGATTGTAGGGATGTAATATAAAGTATTCATACATCAGTCTTAGAAAAAAGAAGCTTGGTAACACTTGTAAAAATATTTGAGAACAATATACATCATTCTTGAAAACCAATCTTTGTGTCCTTACTTGTTTGTTCATTTTTTTTTACCTAGTTCCCTATTTAATCTAGTAAGTGTTTTTATCTCAAACTATGAAACTGTTTCTGAACCAATACACCAAACCTATAAAGGCATAATAACTACCATAGGTCACTGAACCTATTGGTACATTATCACAAAGTCATGTTGACATTCCAAGCAATTCTAACAAAGGCAAAGGAAAAGCTATCGAAAAAGGAGTTAGTAGAGAGTTTGGGTTAAGACTGATTCAAATATTGAAACCAATAAAGAGAGGATTAGTATGGTGGATTATGTGTTGTATCCAATGATGAATGTGGTTCATCCATCATCGAGTACTCCAAAGAGAACGAATAATGATTTGGACAAAGATTATGTTTAGAAGAAGCCTTGACTACCAAAGGATTTAAATAGTTATAAGAATTTGTTTGGTAGAGGAAGGGGAGTGTTGTTTAATAAAACCAACACTTAGGTAACTAAATAAAACCTTCTCTAGGTTCATATGATTGATTCTCAAATTACATCAACATTTTCACATGCTTTAAAAGATATAACTTCAAATCTAAGTTCTATAACAATAGTAGCTACAACTTAAGGTTTCTCCACTCAACTGCATAATCGAGTTGATTATGAGAATTTCAATCTTGATATTCTTTTAACTACCCCGCATGAACCTTCTAGGTTAAAGGGTACTTCATTAGAGACACCGATAAATGTAAAGATGTTTAAAAGAAGAGTTTTTTATCTTGAGAAAGAGGGTTTCAGAAAGAGGTAGAGATAGGGCTTGAGATTACGATGTCTGAGAAGGAGAAATAAACAAAAGTTGAAATTGAGAAATAAACTAAGGTTGAAGAAGAGACTGAGGTTGAGTTGGTAGACCGTGTGATTAAGACTGAGATTATGATGGCTAAGGATATTTTTCCTAAGCATGTTGAGACTAGTAAAGGAAGAAAGGATAATGAAGGAGGTTGTAGAGTAAAATAAAGATAATAAAGAGTACTTAGATGAGGTCAATTATAATGATGATGATGAGGAGAAGGATGATGATGATGGTGGTGGTGGTGGTGGTTGTGTGATAAGGATGACAAATCTAAAAATAATGATGATGTCGATGGTGGTGGTGATGATGGATAAGTTGGAGGACAAGGCAATATGGTTGGACCTTCAAGTGAATCTGAGTTTAAAAGAAGCTATCAAGCCAAGACCAGATGATTCAGAGGCTTATAACCCTATTGATCCCGAGCTAGAAACTTTATACGACAAAAATACTATACTTTTCTACAACAATAGAAAGTAATTAAAGATTCAAGAGCAAAGATATGAGATTTTAATAAATTGAAGAATGTTTAGAAGACAGAATATACAAACATTTTTGGAAACAATATCAAGGGATTATATGATGACATCGATCTTTTAAAAGGTGAGATCAATATATTTATGAAGATATTTTATTTGATTAGTCTAAAGCTACAATAGAGAATAATGATCCTGATGACTTGATGAGATAGGATGTACTAAGTAAACAAATATTCCTAGCTCCATCACCACCAAAGTAAAATTATTTCATGAAATGTATGAAGTCGGAGAGTAATATGACAATGAAATGCCTATCTTGAGTTAGATATTTGATGGAGAAAAGAAGATGTATAGATTAAAAAAGAACAATAGCAATTGAATATTATAAGGATGTGAATGATTTTCATACATTGCCTACAACAAATTTTTATGCCATGGGCAAAATACCATTCTACAATCCAAGCAAAGTACAATCCAAATAACTACGATAAAGTCACATGCATAAGGAATTGTATTTGGAACAAAAGCAAGTCAAGATTTAAAGACTTAAGATAGCAAAAGCTAAGGCCTTAAAAGATAAAATATTCATTCAAACACAAATGCTCCCTGGATTATTGGAGTATTCAAACACTCAAGGCAACCAAAAAAAGATTTCAGTATCCGTTAACAGTTTGTCAAAGCTGATGAGATAGGTATATGAGAAAGAATCAAGGAAAATTGTTATTTATTATGTTAATAGAGTTTAGGATGTTTAATCCTATTGATCTTCTTAAGTTTGGAAAAGAAGATATGAACAAAGTGCATTCATGTCTAATTGAAGCTGACGTGTCAATTCATTTTATAGTTCTCAATTTGGTTGGATGTTGACTAAAGCCGTAAAAAAAGAAGATACATGCTTTTGAAGCAGATTACAAGTATGATGATGTAGATTACTAAAGGAATTTGATTCACTGTGCCTAGAAGGAGATTGTAGAATTTAAGAATTTAGGCTCGGGAAATCAAAATCTATTTCAAATGTAAACTTCTCATGTGTAACATCCGTCTATTTTCAAACTATAAACCCAAACCCGAACCCATTTTAAACTTTCGGATGATGGAAAATTCATATTTAAATTGTTTTACTTAAATGAATCAAATGCAATAAATGTGTAATTTAACCAATATTGTGAATTGTTTTAATCAATTTTCATTTATTAAATTATTTAAACAACTTATAATAATTATTTGATTTATAAAATAATTTTTTATAAAGTTGTAAAGTTTCATTTACCATTTATGTGTATTAGTTATTAAATTACAATAAATAATTAAATTAAAAAGCCTTATTAAAGTTTATAAGGTTTTGTAAATATTTATAACAATAAATTGATGTATTATGTAAATTAGGTTTTATGAGTCCAAGGTTTAATTTGTAATTTCTGAAACATTGTTTTAAAAGTTTGATCATATATATGATAAACATTAAAAATACAGGGACCAAATCTATAATTTGTTTTAAACCCAAACCAACCCCTCCGTCATTCCCCTTGTCTCCGGTCACCGGTCCGGTGGTGCTCTGATGAGCTCGAAAACCCTACAAACCTTTGGTTTTTAACAATATCAAACCATTGGTTTTTAACAATATCAAACCATCTTAAACCTATCTTGAACCCATTTTGAACCAAAGACCCTTTTCAATTGAATTAAATTGATTGTTATGCTGGTGCACTCGAAACCAAAACCTACGACTTAATGCCATCACTTTTCGACACCAAACATACTCTATTAAACCTCTTTAACTGATTCTGAACCACCTACTCAACTTATTCGAACTATCTGTAATCCTAATTTCATCTGAAACACTCACACACACCACATCACATTCGATCGTCATCTTCATTCGCGATTGCTCTTGTTCTAATTCTCATATGATTTGACATCTACTAGGTAATTAATCCCATCCATGTACTCGGTTTTACATGGGGATTAAAAGCCCTAACCTTTTTTTATCAATATACTCGAATTGAGGTTCAATTTGAGATAAATTGATTCTAGGGTTATAGCGATTTGGGGATTTTATGTATAACTTCATTTATCTATTTATTTCAAACAAAAAGCATATTTGGGCTCTAGCCCAACTGGTTAATAATCACAGCTTTTTTAAAAGGGACCCGGGTTCGATTCCCTGATATTGTCTTTAATTCAACTTTCCTTCCATTTTCAAATTACAGAAAATTATTATTATATTATGATGTTAATAAAAAAATATTTTATTAGCTAAAATCATCTCACAAATCATTAATTAAATTCTGGAAATTTTACAAGAATATATCTTTCTTTATATTTGTAACTTTAAAGAATTAAATGTTTTATAAGACACTATAAATTTAATTATAAGTTCCAAACTTGATAAAACTTATTCAAATAAGAGGGTAAACATATATTATTTCAAACTTATTTTTAAATCAAGACTTATTACAAATGCAATATATATAATTAATTATTTTGACCAAGTTATTTCATAATTAAATGTTAAATTAATAATTTTTCTTTCACACCCTAATTCATTCAATGTTTTAGACTAAATGTTTTAGTTATATATAAATACTTTATTATTAATCTTATGTTTTCTAATTCAAATCACTTATTCTATATTATTTTTATCAAATCATATACTAAATCAAACACAACATTTTAAATTCATTTATAAATCTCAAAATCTCAAATTGAAACCCTAGTGTCCAAATCAATCTAGCCTTAAATCATTACATTGTTTTTAGATTTAAATCGCTGTTCCTTAGGTTAACCCGTGGGGAAACTTGGTGTCTAATCTACCATTGTTATTATTCAAACACCAAATGAGTATTTCATAGCTCTTTTTATGTGTTTTATATTTTAGGGAAATCATGTGATTTTATATTCAATCAATTTTTATTCAATTTTATTCTATTTCAAAATTCAACTTAAGACATGCTATGTTATTACTTTCAATTATCTGTGCATAGTTAGATGAACTATATGAGAACACAATCATTAATTTATGTAACCACAGTAATAATGATATATCTATTAGTTTGACAAACCCACCCCATTTGTTTAGTCTTGTGGTGATTGGAACCGAAATCATTTATCCTATAAGACTGCGTCTGCGGATCGAGTCAATCATTCATTATGTTTGATTGTGTTGATTTGTCTTTTATGTTACATGATTGCGTTATAAGTCTTGACATTGCCATGTGAATTGAATTGTTTTCAATCTATTTATTCAATCTATATATGTATTTAAACCTATATATACTCATGGGCTAATTCGTTAGCTGGCTTGTTACTTTTTCACATGATTTTAGGAAATGTTGTTTAATGGACTTCTTCATACTCACATAAGGTTGGACTTAGTCAAAAATAAAAAGAAATCTATATTATGTTATTTTGATCTTTATTACATTGTAATTACTTGATTAGTATTATTCAATGAAAATAACATTTAATATTATTTCAACTTATTTAATTCCATATGCTATGAACAATCGATTTACATTCATCCGGCCCAATGTTCGTAGCGTCAGTTGGGGGTGTGACATTATGATCATGCGAAAACTCAAACTGTGCGAGAACTTTTAAAGCTAAAGAAAAGCTATACGAAAACTTGTGTTGAAGTGAAGACGATAATATTCTTGCAATTTGGACCCAAAACATCCTCTCGATAGCAAGGGTTCGAGAGTGACAACCTCTATGAACGGAGTCCAAGGGGTGGTGGCCCTTGATAACAGTTGATTTCATACAAAACTCCGTCAAACTAGTCATGGGAATGACACCATTGGGTTACTAGACATATTTACTAAGCCTGGTTATTTTTCTTCCATAAAAGAGAATTATAGTATGGATAGGCTGGCATAACTATACTGAATGAGATTGTAACTTTATATGGTTTACCACTTACTATTGTACCGAATAGAGTTAGTCGTTTCACATCTTGATTTTGGAAGAGCTTCTAGAAAGTGTTAGGAACTCAATTAAACCTTAACACTGCCTATCATCTTCAAACAGATGGTCAAATCAAAAGGACAATCCAAACACTAGAAGACATGTTAAATGAATGTCTGATAGACTTTGGTGGATTATCAGATCATCACCTACCATTAATGTCATTATATTACAACAATAGTTATCACACTAGTATACAAGCTACCCCGTTAGAAGCTCTATATATATGACAGGAAATGTCAAATACCTATTTTTAGTTAAAAATTAGAGAAAGTTAAATCTCTGGACTTGAAATAATTCAATAGACAACTGATAAGGTACTTCAATTAAGAGAAAGATTAAAGTCAGCATACAGTCGTCAAAAGATTTATGCCAACTACAGATGTAACTATTAGAATTCAAATTCGATGATAAAAATATTGATAAAGGTTTCTCCTTTGAAGGGCGTAGTGAGATTTGGAAAGAAAAAAAAACTAAATAAATGATTTGTAGAACCATTCAAAATACAAAAAGAGTTGGACCGGTAGCATATCAACTTGAGTTAGCAAAAGAAATGATTGGCATACACGATGTATTCCGTTTGTCAAATTTATGAAAATGAAAAGTTAAACGTCTGTGCATCCTATTCAAATTGAAGATAGTCCAAGTCAAGAAACTTAAAAAAAGAATCTTGTATTAGAAAAAGTTAATGGAAATCTATATGTGGTCCTAAATAAACATAATAACTAAGGTCAAAGATGAACAAAAAGTATCCACATTATTTAGTAAATCTCGAGGAAGAGATTTAACGAAAGGTGGGGAGGATCTAACATTCTTGATATCAAGATTCAAAACCTTTATATAATAGCATGGTTGGGGAACAGCCCCTGGTGAGTTATTTGCCCCTGGCTGGGTTGAGCTCCCAGGTTATCTCGCAAAATATTATCTTCGAAAAATAGGGCCGATGCGGCCTGTATCAGAGAAGAGGTGTGGGGGTGCATCAATTGGGCCTAGAATTCAATGCGATGCGACACTTGTCCGATGACTAACAGATTGAAAATTTACACGCGACCTTCGATGCAGGACGCATCGCAAATAGTGGCTCGAGGCCGATTATCTGGCGACATGTGTCGGTCATACAACATGTCAAGAAGATGCGTCCTGGTGGTGCAGGGTGCATCGACCACTAGAAACCCACCATAATAGGAATACTCGAGTATGCATATTTTTACATCCCCCATATCTCACTTTAAATCATTCCTATGTGAATGCGAGGTGTTTCATGAAGTAATGAACCAAAACAAAGTCCTGAAGCTATAAATCAGAAGAATCCAAGCTTAGGTCAAAGTGTTGCATGCTTAGAAACTAACTTCATTATTCCTACGATATTAATTTCCTCAACCATGTTCCATAAGGTGGATACATTCTATTATTATAAACAAAACATTTATTATCTTAATTTGTGAAAATTACATATATGAATAATGAGTCTTTAAATCATGACTCGTATTTCAAGATGAAGACATTTAGAATAGAATATATATATATATATATATATATATATATATATATATTATATATATATATATAAAGTTTGATTAAATTTATATCTCGGGGATGGGTGTAAATCCCATACCAAGATTTGTCAAGGCTTTATTGAAGATTCAGGATGTCCTAATTGAAAAACAAATTATCTGAGCTATTTATGTAAGGTGAACTCCACAGTTAAGGTAAACTCATAAATGTATAGTTTTCCCACGGAAAATATGATTTGAGATTATAAATAACATGCATGCTTGAAATGTTTTAGAGTCAATTATATGTATTTACTAGCTTTTGTTGAAAAATATTTTTAAAACCTTTCACAGGTAAACACGTATAATATATGTTAGCTAGGGTTACGCCTAAAGGATGTTGACTCCCTAGGCCTGTACAACCCGAATAGTTGTACATATAGGCCAAGTGAATTCTTAAAAAAAAATCATGACACTCTAGACACATAAATTCATTATGGTTGTATATAAGTAAACTGGTGTATGTAAACCTAAATTTTGATTGTAAATAAAGGGTTTTTAATCACTTTGAAATATATAAAATTTCGAAGGTTTTAACGTAACCTTAATGTTACAAATTTCATGAAAAATATGATTTTGACAAATTATTCCGATGCATAAAATGATTTGAAACCATGAAACGAACAATCAAAACCAACAGATCAGACAACTCAGGAGTGTTGAAAATTAGGGTGTGAAAAAAACATAAAACCATGCAAAAACATCAAGCTACACACAACTTTTGTGTAAATAGTAAATAGCTTGATTATGATGCATCACTTGTTAATTCTCGTATTGTAAAGCTTTGATAAAGCAGCTTTTGAAAAAATATACTGAAAAAAACCTTATTTACTATTTTTTCATTACGATTTGTCATTTGAACTTGTGCTACAATGATGACAAACATTGATTTCACATTTGTTGATCATCAATCAACCAATTATTGAGTTTTGTGTAAAATTTCTAGGCATTACAACATTTATATAAAAACATGCATGAAACATGTATGGGAATATATAATTAACCTCGCTTGTAAGGTGTAGTAATTAAATATATGTACAAAATTATTATTCTACGGTTGAAATGGAAGCGATCATATATATGCTAAAATTGGAACTTAAGTTATTATACACGGTGACCCGCATGCTTTTGCGTAGATGTTTGTATATTGAGAGTTAAATGGAATATGAGGTACTCAAAGATGATCTATAGCAAGGTTTCTCATGAACAAAACTAATATAAACTTTTTTATGCTTAGTGCATTATAGCTCAACCAACAAAGCTTAAAGCCAACATGTGTCCAACCCTACTTGTGTTATCTCTAAATATTATGCTTTAACACCGGATATGAAAACATGATATTGGGCTTCTCAGACCCAAGATACCAACAAAGGAAGGTTGTTTTTAAGGTGGCCGAGAGAGAGGGAGGGAGGGAGAGAGATGGTTGTAATAGTGGAGACGGTGGGGGTCGGGTTCCGGATATAGGGTCCACTCTATTCTATTTTTATTTTTATTTTAACTTAGATGCATTATGGTTTTTCCATTATTTAGACCTTTTTTATGATTTCTTATATATATAATAACCAAAAATAAAATCAAAACTAAACATGAGAACGTTTCATGTAATTAACTCTAAATTTAGTTTCAAATGAAAATATTATTTACTTGGGCTCAATTTATTTGCATCACTTAAATTACAAACTACACTTATGACGTTTTGAATTCAACCTAAGAATATTGGCCCGACGGATTCAATTCAATTCTATCTAAGTTCCTCTTATCAAAATAAAAAAAATATTATTATTATATATACACACATCTATTTTAGTATTTTAGTATTTGTTGTCAACAAGGTCACTTGACACTTGGTACAAGTGATTAAAGCATATTGTTCAAATCATTAGAGTGATATTTAAAACTTACAAATACCCTCCGGTGAAGTTACAATACGACTCCCTCAAATTTAAATTCGAATACATCACTACGACGTGTTTACTTTATTTATGTTTTGGTGTAAAATGTTGCTTTGTATGATGATATACAAGTTACTGAAGCACAAACATGAAAGCCGTGAAGTTACTTCAAATTAAGTTTCATTTATTGCCGTATTTTGGTTTTTCTATTACACCTTGTAAGAGTGATGTTTAATAAAATTCCGGATTTACAATTTCAACATGCATATTTTTATCAACCTTTAGACATGATTCTTTTAACTATCACACTACTATATGCTTATTTTATGTTTTATATATAAAATGAAGCTGCAACAATTTCATACAAGTATTTTTACTTGCTCTACCAGGTTTTAATAAATATTGTCACCATGCACCATAAGACAGTCGCCGCCAGCTCGTTTTGATATAAACAAAAAAAGTTGAAAAACATAATCACATAAAATATGTGTTGGTTAAATGTTTTCAAGAGTCAAAGGAACATCACCCATTTGAATCATACTAGATTTTTCTATCTATTTATTTCTTTGAACGAATATTATATGCATCAAACGTGTAACATCGAATATAACTTATTTTGGAAGATTATTATGCTATCCACATGTGATTACGTCTCATATTAAAGTCTTGAGCTGTGTGGACCCAAGGCGACCCGATCCACACGGTTGTAATTCATTTGATTACTACTTCCTTTGACGTTTCTTAATGTGTATAGGGCCACTGAATAAGAGCCCACACCGGTACCCCCTTAATAATACGGGTCAACAATAAAAAATGGTTGCAGCAGTTGGATCGTATATGAAACGAATCAGATATATCATGTTAAAATTAGTTTAAACCTAGTACTCACCCACGAGTTACGGTGGGCACGTAAAATCATAACAAACAACACCAATATTATCGTCGCTAGCGACCACCAACACCAAAAAAACTTGTAAAAATTTTTATAACTAAAAAAATAGATGTGAAAACGTTGAACAATGCAGGTGCGTTGCGACATGTTAATGTGTATAGATTAGAGCGAAACGTAAACACAACAACCGTTTAATAGAAAAAATAGATGTAAAAGCATTGAACCACATACATATTTTGTAGTATGTTAACTCGAAAAATTAGGACTGAGATGTAAGACGAAAAATGTATAAAAGATTGAAAGTATATGAGACTAGGATAAAATGTAAAAGATGAGAATTATAGTGTTAAAAGTAAGATAATAAAGAAAAAACAAAGTAAGATACAGTCTAATAAAAGATGAAAATTATAGTGTAAAAGTAAGATAATAAAGAAAAAAACAAAGTAAGATACAATCTAATAAACATAAGATACAAACTATAATGCATAATTAAATTGGTAATTAATTATATATATATTTTATTGAAAAAGTGAACTCTAATTTTGGATACTGTTTTCAAGTCGAGTTAGAATTTGTAGGTATTTTACTCTAATTATCTTAGTATATGAGTTGTAGTTATATAGATTCTAAACAATAGTATTGCACTTTGTTTGTGGGATTGGGACGGATATAGTACAAGATATGTGTTTGACTACTTGACATGGTTTCTTGTTTTAAAATTGTACATATTCTATAGGTAAGTTGTATATAATAATCTAAATTATTATATAAATTAAACTTATTACATATTGTTTAATAACAATTCATACTATTAATTTGGTTAATAACACTTTTATTACTAATAACATAATTATCAAATGACTTATTAAATTTTAAAAATCTCAACTTTTATTTATTGATCGAGATTAATCTCAACTCAAAAAATATACATAAACATTTTCAACTTTAAATTTATTTGCTTCCAACGATCTTTCACTAATTGAGAGTTAACAACATCAGCTTTCTGATGATTTGAACTGCTTATATGACCAAAACACTAAGTAAAAAATTAAAATTTATTATCAATTTATCAATCTGAAATTTTTGCACCTTTAAATCCGTCCACCTCCACCTCCCAATCTAATCATTTGTTTCTTAGGAGGAAGTTTTCACGTGACGGTGGAGGCTAGACATCAGAAAATGACCTGATGGAGGTTGAGCGACGATAAAGTTGAAATATGCTCAAAGTTGGCCCAAATTTCATAAAAAACTCGTGATGATTAAGTCTTAATTAGTAAGAGATTATTGATAAGCTCAAAGTTGAAAGTGTCTATGAATATTTTTTGAGTTGGAATTAGTCCCGAACAATAAATAAAATTTAGAATCATTAAAATCCAAATTTCATCAAATAAACTAATGATGATTAAGTCTTACTTAGTAAGAGATTATTGATAAGCTCTAATTATGAATGAAATAAAAAACATACTAGCAATGTCAAATGTAAAACTAATACAAACCAAGTGTGAATATGTGATAATTATACTATTTGAATTGTCATTGATAATAAAAGTGAAAATTAGGATTATTATTGAGTAATAGATAATAGTATGAATTATATAAAAATTATAGGAAGAAATCTTATCAATCTTTTTGATCAATGGTTGAGATCAATTGTAAGGAATAATTTTAAACATTTCTGACTTTTATATACGATATTATTTTTTATAAAAGTTACAACATAAAAACGAGTGTTTTTTTAATTTATAAAATGAGAACAATGTTGTTATATAAAAATAATTTATATTTTTAGCTCATGTGAAATGTGCTCGTCGTTGTGTATTTATTGCACTTCATTATATTATTATGTTAGTTATTATGTTATTCTAAACACTATCGTGATTTTTAAAATGAAGAATTGTAAATAAACATAATGGTGAAATACCACTGTTGTGTTATTCAAGTATCTAACTAATTAATCTAATAAATTAAAAATAATTACAAAATTATATAAGAAACATAAAACATAATGATAAAATGTCTTATTGTGTTATCCTTGACACAATAAGCTTTAAAAACACAATGTTAAAATAATATTATTGTGTGCCTCACATTAAAATACATGATGATAAGATAACATGTTTATATAATATACAAAAATAACGATAAAAATAGCACGAAATGATACAAAACGTAAAAGATAATAATGAATACATATAGGAAATGATGAAAAAAATATTTGAAACAATGAATTGATACTTGATACAAAGACCTAATGTATTAGACACAGTGACCTATTTGATACAATAATGAAAATATCATCCCCTTTAAAACATTATTATAACACATGTCAAGGTTTTAATATTTTTTATACTTTTTAGATTGAACATTTTTTTTACTATACCATCTTAGTAAATAATATGTTAGAAGGTAATATATAGCTTTTAGCAATTAAAGTACTTAATATTTTATATTTCAAGTTGTTTTTTATATAATTTTGAAGGCAGGTTTTCATTAATAGTATTTCTATAAGTAACCTAAAACTACACAGGATCAGAAATGGACATTCCTTATAAACTGTATATAGTCGCAGCCCGACGGTATTGTGCAAGGGTACAGCGATGAGTTACCGGACCACAAACCACACACAAAAACAGTTTTATAATAAAATATAATATCTATAATCTATAACCTATAATAAAAAAAGATTTTCTTAAGATACATGTTATCATTCTAGCATATTAAATAGCACGTGTCATTATTTTAACATATCAAAAAAATTATTTTTCCGTCTTTCTTCTTCATAATAAATTCAAAAATTATAAAAACAATTAATTTGACTTTCCCTTTTCACTAAAATATGTTAAAACAATATATATTTGTGTTTGTCTCTCATATTAAATAATAATTATTGTAAATAAGTAAACTAAACTATTAAAAATCTAATATTTAAATTTAGTTCTTTTGTGTTATAACTTTTAAATATTCATTATATTTTTATTTTACCAACGGATAATAACATTTAAAAAATAAAATATTTATAAAACTAATGATTTTAATATGTTTTATTTATTACACTCATGTTTAACCTACTTAAAATCGTAAAATCATGTTTTGTCCGTCTTCAAGTCATCTCCACCAACTAAAATATTTCATTTATTTATTAGTTTTTTTATTTAATTTGGAAACCACGTTGTTTGACTTTTTGAAAGAAAATATCCACGTTCAATATGCTCGATTTAAAGAACTACAAGTTTATAATTGATCTGATATAGTATGGAAACATAATTGAACGTTTCATATAGAAATTCAAAGTATTTTCCTATTTATTCTCTACTATTTCATTTGATCAGCGGGGACCGCTTTTGCTTGTGATATATATAAAAATAAAAATAGTGAAATATATGTATAATGAAAAGTGTTCAGACTATAGTTTTTTTTACAATTATATCTCCTTCGTATAAAGAAGAGAGTTATTAAAAATATACCTATTAGTTATTATGACATTGTTTTCCTTTTTATCTCTTATATATATATATATAGTGAGGAGGAGAGTGCTTTTTAGAAATTAATTAGTGTCCAAATAACCAAGAACATAAATAAAAACTATATAATAGACAAGAATATTTACATAACTAGTGTTTTCCCCTCACACGCATTGCGTGTGGGACCCAAGGCTCTGACGAAATAACGTAGATTTGTCAACATCATAGCCGCAAACCATTTATCGGAACACAAATGTAGGACGACCATAACATCATTAGATGACTATGTACAACCAGTTGCTGATCTAGTTGCGGGTACATCACACCAAGGGTGAAGTGTTTCAGACGAACACATCTTCGTCATTATCGACATTGGACATTGTATCACACTGACGGTAAAGTGTCTTAGATGAGCAGATCTTCATCCTCATCGACAGCTCAGAATGGAAGACCGATTGCAGATGCACACCATAAATAACAACACCCTAAAATTTTATCAAAGAAACAGAGAGGCAGAGAAGCAACGATGCACCACTGTTGACTATGACTATGAGGGAATAATTGATTATGTACAGAAAGAAAAAATCAGTGTATCAATGCACTTGTACAATAAACATAGAAAACAGTAAAAAAATAACTATTCATCCCTAACGGAATTAATATTAAGGTAAATTACAATTTCTTTTAACTTTTAATCTAGAAATAGAATAATTACATCTCGAATTTTATGCCAATATCAATATATTACTAACTATATGTTTATTTTAACGGCAAAACGAGACATTATTAATCCATAAATTGAACACCTCTAGCCTGGGGCAATAATGATAAAATACGCGGGGGACCCATCTCTCTGAGCTTACTTTTTGTTTTCATGTTCCATGTTCTGTAATGTTACCATATGAATGAGTCTTCCTTGATCATAACAACCCATTTGAACTTAGAAACCTCCTTGACTAGAAACACCTTTTCTTACGGGTTATCTAGATGTTCCATATTGTTGCAAGGAAAATCGCATGTACTAGCTTCTTCTATACTCTCTAAATGAAGCTAGAGTGAACATGGAGAATAATGGTATTCTCATAAAGTTATTAAGAACCTTACCAAAGACATGGACCATTTATACTATGTCCATCAAAAGAGCAGAGAATCTGAAGACAATGACTCTTGAGGAGTTATACGACATCCTTAGTGCTTATCAAATGAAGATGGATACAGATGAAGAATCACTATGCAGATTTTTCAAACCCCTCTAAGTCAACAACTCTCATAGCCCCTATTCATGAGCCAGTTCCCACTCCCAAGTCTACACCTATGATCGTCGCAACCAGTTGGGACACTTTACCAAGGAATGCAAAGCCTTAAAGTCTAACCCATCTCCTCCAAGTTTATCAAACCATAAACAACACTCAACTCATCAAGGCCCTTCCTATTTATTTAGCCAAATAATTACAAAAATTGCAGTCTTAAGAGAATAGGTGATTGACTGGAGCTTCCAAGTGAAAGATGTCACACCTATCTACATTACATAAATGGTGGAAAGTCAACCTCCCTACCTCAGGTAACATTTGAATCTCAATCATCTAAAATTTTTGAATCTCAATCATCATATCATTTAGCAGATGGAATCAGCCAGCCTTATCATTCTTTTCACAATCATATCCCATAAATTTTGTTTTCATCAGTTACCAAGCCAACTTCTTTCAACTCTTTAAAGAATATCTAGAGTGTATTCATCCATATAACCTTAAAGAATTGGATATCAACTAACACATAGAAATGATATCCTTTAGGGCCAAGCTGTTTTAGAAGAGAACTAGAAGAATATTCCTGAAGAAGAGAAGATCAAGATTTGGGTTTAACAAAAGCAAGGTGAAGTGTTTCAACCACAACCAACTAGGACACTTTGCCAAGGAATGCAAAGCATTAAAGTCTAACCCATCTCCTCCAAGCTCATCAAACCATCAACAACACTTAACTCATCAAGGCCCTTCCTATTCATTTAGGCAAAGAAATACAACACTAGTAGCCTCAAGAGAAGAGACGATTGATTGAGCTTCCAAGTGGAAGATGTCACACCCATCAACAATGCATTAATGATGGAAACTCAACCTCCCTACCTCAGGTAACACCTGAACCTTTCTATACCCTTTAATGCATAGCTAAGGTTAACTTCTACAAAAATCATAATTTAGATCTCATGAAAGATATAGAATCGATCAATCTTCTTAAAGTTGATTTTAAGAAAAATGACGAAGCTCAAAAAGGAAAAAAATTGGAGCTAGAAAAGATTGTTTCTGTAACACCCGCCTCCTCACACCAATAAAATTTTCCGCTTTGCCCACGAGAAGCTCACGGATTTACTTCTGGTTTCCCGGTTGAAAACTTCCCAGGGAGGTCACCCATCCCTCGATTGTTCCCACCCGAGCATGCTTAGCTGTGGAGATCGATCTATCCGGCTAATAGTTTCTAATGGATTTCAAGAACATCCTAATGAGTTACAAACACTAAAATCATAAATATTAAACACATTCCATAGCTTAATAGCCTACTAGAATGGTTAGAAAACTTAAAACACTTCAAAGCTCGAGTCTTACACAAAAAACATAAATATGATGAGAAACTCTTGAAAATTAGAGTTAAGAAATTGAATTGGGTGAAATACACTAGAAACCCTTGATAAATTACTTACCTTCAATTTGATATTTCAAAAAAAAAATGTTGAAATCCAAGAAATTGATAGGTAAGGTTTTATGGGTATTGGGCGAAAAGAATAGAAAGAAAGACTACTCAAAGAGTACTATTAGTCGATCAGAGACATCCCGATGCCACAAGTCTTTGGTTTTTTATTGATTAAAAATTCTAAAAAATAATTAAAAATTGGACACCCTATACCTAAGATATGTCATCGGTATAGGATTAAGAAATGTGTCGTTTTATTTTCTCGGTATCAATACAATACAAAAAAACAAAAGAAAAAAAGTACTTTCTGACTATTGGCATATTTTTGGATATGACACCTATTTTCTCTCCATCCTACAAGCTTTTGTAGCGATGACATGCTATCGGTATATGTTTTGACTAGATAAGATCAGGGTATAGTGATGACAGTCACTTATCCCCATGACATGGTCGTCACCATACCCATTGTTTGCGTAGACCTCTTTTTGATGTAGTGACATGGTTAATGGTTGTCTCTGTAACATACCATATGGCTTCTTAAGCCAGTACCTAATTCAAACGACGCATTTAACAATCACAAGTTACATACCCAATTATGGGCGTCACAATACGTGCATTGAAACATCAAAGACTTGTATCATGTTACGCTAAAGTGTGGCTAGTTTTACATTAAAAGCATCAAAAGATAAATTCTTAAAATCAGAGAAGAATCACTCAGCCCTGCCACTGTTATTATGGAAAGACATGTGCACAAAACATTGTCCTCCAAGTAAAAGGGTTCATGTGGATGTCAATACTCAAGTGTGAAACCCAAACTGACTTCAACACAAGAAATAGTCAAAGAGGAAAAAGTCTTTTCTCCATCTTAATTACAATATATAATAAAATATCATATATGAATATAATATACACACACCATATATATGTTGTATATAAACACAAAACTTTCTCTGTCACTCATAAACTTGCATCCTTTCCCCTCTCTTTCTCTCCACTTTCCCAGAAACCAAAATTATTACTCCTTTTCCCTTCCAACATATCATTTTGAAACCCTAATTCATCACTCATTCAAACTTAAACTGTGTGTGTGAGATACATACAAACACACACACACAGACACACATATATATATAGAGAGAGAGAGATAGAGATGGGAAGCTGTTTTCCAAAACCTGTGGATAATTTCTCAAGCACCAATAAAATTTCATCCCCAGGTATATATATAATTTCTTGAAGTTTTTGCCTTTAAATATGATCATATCTTCATCAAACTCACTATACGTTTATTCTTTTTTTCAGCCGTTTATAAAAGTGGTGAGAAAAAGAAAGAAGCGATGATCGAAAAACAGCCATCCACGGTGGAGGGAGGAGGCGGTGACAGCGGCGGAGGAGGAACCGTAGTGCCGCCAAGCGGGCGAATAGTTACACCAAACTTAAAGTGTTACACTTTTGCTGAGCTTAAAAGCGCCACCAGGAACTTCCGGCCGGACACAGTGCTGGGAGAAGGTGGTTTTGGGAGGGTTTTCAAAGGGTGGGTGGACGGCGAAACCTACGCGCCGTCCAAGGTCGGCATCGGGATCCCCGTCGCCGTTAAGAAGTCAAATCCCGATAGCCCACAAGGGTTGAAAGAATGGCAGGTTTGTTCTTCAATTCTTTGTTTCTTATGACTTTTGCTTTGTATTATTGTTGCATGCAAACGCCATGCATGACGTGTAGGAATATGATCACAAGCAATTATGACTTGTACTTTCCCCATCACAAGTTGTACATCTTTTGTAAATAATTCATTTTTTGTTATATCCAGGTCTATGTACAGCTTGTGTTAAGTAACGTACAAGTCACTAATGCATGTTTGTTATGGATTATTGGATTAAAGAAATTTAGCTAGGAATAAGACTTGAATTGTACAAGTTTATATAGCACAAGGTACAAATTAATAGTAGTTAAGTATGAGTATAAAATATCAGCTTCATGGTATGAACACCTTTATAATAAGTTTCCACACACATGCCATTTTATAAAATAATAATATAAATTAGTTGTTATTTTCTTACAAATAATTTAATAATGTTTAAAGTATTTATTAGGTGAGGGGGACCCTTAGAATTAGGTCAAAGGGTGTCTATAACTCTAGTCAAAGGGTTGACATTTAGAAGAGCAAAGTTTGGTTTGACATCTTCAAATACATGTATATTAATTCTTAAAATAGTTAATTATTAATATATTAAACTATTTATTTAATAATTAAACCTGGAAATTTAGATGCTCAATTATTTCACGATTGAAATTGTGTTACGGTGGTGTTTCTAATGCTTTTATTTATAAAATGTTTCAGCCTTCCAGAAAAAAGAAAAAAAACAAGAAAAAAAACAAAAAAACAAAAAAAACTGATTTCTATGTTCCAAGAGTCGTCTTTCGATCATCCACATAGCCCTGATGTAATATTGGTTTTAATTAGTTCATTATTTTTATAAAATATAAAAAGTAATACTTTTTGTTTAGTTAGTTCGTGTATCATATAAAATAAATTTATATATGTAATTTTATGTCTTATATATGCTATTGTTTTATTTATAAGTAACAAACTAATTTGGGAATAGGAGTTTAATAAAGCTCCGTTTATGATAACAGAATTCAAACTCGAGCTCATTAAGCTTCACTAGATCGATTTGACTTGCTTAGGCAATGAATATCGAGTACTTCATAAGCGATTTGATTCGTTTATACCCTGATTGACATTTTTATTATATATCATATATGCAGGCAGAAGTGAAATTCTTAGGAAAATTTTGTCATCCAAATCTCGTTAAACTGGTGGGATATTGTTGGGAGGATCGAGAATTTCTTCTTGTATATGAATATATGCAAAAGGGTAGTCTTGAGAATCATCTTTTCAAAAGTAAGTATTTTTAATACTAACTAATTAATTAACTTTTAGTATACAAGTAATATATAATTGTTTACTTTATTTTAATTAAATATTGCAGAAGGTGCAGATCCACTTTCATGGAGTACTAGGATTAAAATAGCCACTGGAGCAGCACAAGGGCTTGCTTTTTTGCACACTACAGAAAAATCAGTTATTTATAGAGATTTTAAATCAGCAAATATTTTATTAGATGGGGTTAGTGGGAATTTAAGTTATTATATAATTCAAATAAAAGTTAAATTTATTCAACTTTCTTAATATTTTTGGAGATTTTCTCAGGACTTTAATGCGAAGCTATCGGATTTTGGACTTGCAAAGTTGGGTCCCGTGAATGGCGAGTCTCATGTCTCGACAGGCGTTGTGGGTACATATGGTTATGCCGCGCCAGAATACATAGCCACAGGTTAGTTATGGTCCAAAGAAGTTGTGTAAAGTAAGCCATATTTCTTAAAAGTTGTTGACAAAGCTTTTTGCGATTCAAATGCAGGTCATTTATATGTTAGGAGTGACGTCTATGGCTTTGGAGTAGTGCTGCTAGAAATGATAACGGGTCTACGTGTCCTTGACACTAACCGACCGAGCTCACAACATAACTTGGTGGACTGGTTTCGACCAGCGTTGCCTGACAAAAGGAAATTACGAAAAATCATAGACCCACGGCTAGAAAGTGATTACCCATCAAAAGGAGCATATAAGGCAGCAGAGCTCATCTTAAGTTGTCTAGAATCGGACCCAAAAAACCGACCTTCAATGGAAGAAGTTCTAGTTAGCTTACAAGAGATCGGTGAGATCAAAACGAAACCAAAGGAGACTAAGGTCCATGCCACCCAACCAATAGGTCCACACCGTGAACGTCGTTATCAATCGGCCCGTCAATCTCCACTCCATATGAAGCAGGGTGGAGGCCGGGCTAATCAGCTTTCACCCATGAGATCGTATTGACAAAAAAAATGTCAACTTTTAGAAGCACCAGTGACCAGACTGCCGATTGAAAGAAAAATGAAATTTTTAAACCAATTTGCCAAGAGGCCCAATGAAATAGCCCATTAAGGGGTGTTATGGCACAAAAGTTGCAAAAGGTTAAATATGTTATTTGATCATGTATATGTTAATGTAGAATAAATTATACTGAACTCTCCTTATAAATTGGTTGTTTTTGAAAATGTAGGAATACGTAAAAATAAAGTTTCTAAGGATTTCCTATTTATAACACTTTGGGCATAAAACCGAAAAGTACCAAACCGGAGCCGTATAATCTATCATGTTGTTTCCAAGACGACTTGGTTCGGAACCAGCTATATCCAAAACCAAAATTTTTCTTATTTGAAAGAAATTGTGTTGGAAACTTGGAGAACCAGTTCATAGTTTGAATCAAACTATTCGCAACCAAACAAGCACTAAAGGTTATCGTTCCATAACCACATTCGTATGGCCATAAGTTGGAACACCATCACAAGAACCAAGCAGCATCATTATACAACAATTTAGGGTTCATAAGTTAGCAAATGTTAATGTTCATATACATATATTCCATGCTTAAACAAATTCTCACCTAACAGCCTAAAAAATGCAACAAGTACGGTGGACAACAGACGGTCCAGATTCATCATAAACTGCCTTCGTTATATGTTGATTTTGAGGAAACACGACCTTGGCAAGTATCGCACCTCCCACCATGCTGAATAAATGGATAAATTTTCTGGCATGTACTCTGGTGCCTGCAATCAACAATTCCATCACAATATTATATTAATCTATAATCGCATTTACGTGTTCTATTTACTAAAATGATTTTTTCTACATGTGTGTTGTTACCTTTACTAAAGAAGGGCGTATGGAATATGAGGAAAGACTAGCTTCCCTCTGGAATCTATCTTCAAAACCTACAGGTTAACAATAGAATATATGTTGGCAAAAATGATCAAGAATTTCATCCTCCTAAGAGGTTGTCAGTACCCTATTGAACTGGCTGGGTCGGTTTGACCTGAAACAACTTTTGCTTATGTATTATAGGAACAGTATGTGTGAAATAAGATTACAAAATATATATGTTTTGACAATAAAATTATCATCTTTTTCCAATAACGCAATTTAGCAGGTTGTATCATCAAGAATACCCTTTGGGCAACCATGAACTCCTTGACCCATGGAAATATATATAAAGCCTGACTGCCGTTTTTTTAAGTTAGGGAGACAAAATTGCGACATCTATCATTAAAATAGAATATTAAAACAGAAATAGAAAGAGAAAAAGGATTTACTTGTCATGGAAACTGATCCACCACACAAAACAGTATTCTCCAACAGCTGGAGATGGTTTTCAGAAGATACCGTTGAGATAATCCGAACAAGTTGTTCAACAATACCATGGGCCTCTATGCCTAAAATAGATGGTTGGAACAATGCCTCTCCTACCGTATATCTCTCACTTTTAATCGAAATCACCTGAAACCCCAAAACATTGCCAGAGGCCCAGAAGCAAAGCAAATTAAAGAATAATAGCACAGAAAAGCAAAGCAAACCGGCACAGTGTAGCAAATAGCTTAGCCTAGCGTGGTATAGCAAATTAACACAGGATAGCAGAGCAAATTTGCATAGGATAGCATAGCATCGCACAGGCTAGCCTGGGATGGTATAGCATAGCCTAGCAAATTATCATAGAACTACATAGCATATGAAATTAGCAAACAAGCAAATTTGCATAGCACTACAGAGCATAGCATAGCAAATTAGCATAACTAGCTACGCACAGTAACATAAACCCGCACACCCAATTTTTGAGTCTATATAGCCGTTTTTCATGACTTGATGGTTTAATCCAGGTTGTATGTAATTTTTAATGGGCTTGTAATTGTATGGCTTAGTTAAGTAGCCTAAAAATTAGAATGGGTCATAAAGGGCAGGCTGGAAAATTTTACAGGTTATAATGGGCAGGCTGAAAACAGGAGTGCTGAAAAACGTACTTCATGAAAATAAAAGCAATTTTCACTCTGCTAAAGATCAACACATTTGAGAGAAACGGCAATGCCGCTAACTTCACCGAAAGCATTCAGTGCTATCAAAGATCAAACAAAGTCAGACCAGCACACGTTAATAGGATTTCAAGGTTACTTTCTCAAACTCTTCCCACGATAAGCATCTTATTTCTACGTATATTGACGTTTTAAAATCTATTATTAAGATGTAGATGTTGAGGAATTACAGCTACAAATCATGTTGTGTGCCTGCCCAAAGAGAGACACATTTATCTTCAATTGATTGATGGTTTGTTTTTTGTGTAAAGTGATATAAATCATTAAATGCATGTGTTTATTGTAGAAATTTTGGCTGACTTCTGGCATTTGACCTCAATGCAATATTGTTTATATAACCTAACAAGACGACCAGTCAAAACCCACCCTTGGATGGTATTGTTAACGTATAACTTCACAGGGTTGATGCTTATTACGAATAGCGGGTTTCTACAATTTTGTTTCCATTTAACTTGAATTGTGGGAAATTAGGTATAGATCTAACAGTAATGTGTAAATTTTGTTACTTTTTCTACTTTTAAATATGATTCAAGCCCAACTGATTGACAAATTTTAACTGGCTTTTTTCCCATGTGTTTCTTTTATTAGTTCCATTAACCATCTCTATGAATGAAAATATTTAATTTCCTGCCAATTGTTATCTAAGTTAACAAACAAGCACTAGATTTTTTTGATTGGGTCAGCTGATAAAATTTAATTTGGATGGGACAATGTAATCATTCAATATTAATATTATTAGCTATAAAAAAGCTAAGCTGGGTTTACTTTGTTACTGCTGGAAAACATATTTTATGCTTTTACATGCAATTCCTGTACAGTACAAGTATTGAGAACCAAATTGATGCATTCTTGGTGGTTGCTGCTCATCCAACCACCTAAAGCACCCAAACCAGAAGTTGGTCAATTAAAAACAAGCAACAACTCAAGCAACAGCTCAAACACTGTAGCTGCTTAATCAGAAAGTGTAACACCCAAACCAAATTGGCCATTATTAAAACAGCCTGCTTAATGAGAAAGTCTTTTATTTGATGAAGCATAAGCTTTAGGAGTTGAGAAAAACGGAACTTATAGAAGAAGGCCGTACCAAAAAGGTCTCCCAAAGCAAGGGAACGAGGCGACCGGAGGGAGGGTTTGGTATGGTAGTGAGAGTGTGAGACCAATAGGGAAATATAATAAATAGGGAGTATGTGAAAGATCCATTGACGCACAAAGGTAGAATTCAGGCGTGTATTAAATAGCATGCCATTTTTCGATAGTGATTCAAGGTGAAGTAAATCCCCTATATATGATAGCTGTAACAGGCCTTCTTCTTAAAGAAATGCCTCTATTGCGAATCTCTCTCATAAGAAAGAAGAGAGCTAGCATAAGCAGAGCTACCAGCTATACTACTAGAAGAGCAGCTACTATCAGACACCCAAACCAAAATGAGCACCTTTGAAAATGACCAGTCCTAACCCAAACTTGTTCTGACCTGTCACCATGCCGACCCAACCTGCCCGTTTTGACAAGTATAAATTAACATAGCACAGCACATTAACATAGGATAACATAGCACAGCACAACACAACATAGCATAGCACAACTGATTAACAAAGGATGACATAGCCTTAGCATAGCAAATTAGTATCACATAGCATAGCATAGCATAGCATAGCAGAGAATAACATAGCATAAGTGCATAACAAATCAAATTAGCACAACACCGCATAGCAAATAGGATGGCACCATAGCCTAGCATGGCAAATCAACATAGATAGCATCACATCACCTAGCCTCGCATTGAAGCTAGCATAGTGGATAGTAGATGCATACATAAACACATGGATGCACTCATGAGAGACAGATTGACAAGTAACAGGACCTACCTGGCCATCTGGCAAGGTATGCTGCTCCTCACTGCAGGACTCTAAGGTCTTTTCATAAGCAAGATCATCCTCAGCACAACATGCATAGTGCTCTTTTAGTTTCTCAATTTCTGAGATATCAACCTTTATCAGTGGATTGGACTTTGCAAGTTCTTGTTCAAACAACTTTGTCAAATCAGCACCACCTCTTTCTAATCTTCTAGAAGCTATGTGCTGAACCGCACCTTCAATTACTGGAGCAATATCTGAAACAAAAACAATATCAGTAAGGAAAATTTTCTACTATTTGGATACACACACAAGAGCTATTTGTTAAGTACCTATTTTTCCATGACCAATATCAATGGTGCGCCCTGAAATGCGTCCGACTGCATACAGTGATATCTGCTTGCTCTGAAGCATAAAAGCCCGAGATGTTAAATGTTTCAAACATCAACTGCACCAACTGTTCTTAACAGCCTGTGAAAAGAACAAAACTTGGTTGAATTTGATAAACAAAACGAATCAATATAACAGCCCCAAACATTTCAAACATCAACTGAGTTCAATATATATAGAGATCAAATAACCTTGGGAGTTAAAAGTGGGTCTGCAAATAAAACTTGCCCTTCGTTACCAATTTCCCATCCTAGACCATCGTAAAGAACATGGTGCAGCAAATCCTCCATGGAATCCCAATCTTTAATAAAACCACGTACTAGTGGATCAACATTGTTAGCCTGCTGTGACGGAGAATCAGGCAAAGATGCATCTTCATTCATGACTCTCATTTGAGTTGGAATAATATACCCCAAACATCAAGTACATTACACAACAGACCACAACAAGTTACACAATTGTAAACAACTATAAACAATTTATGGAGCAGCCAATATATGAAGTTGAAACAATGCTTTAAACCACATCACTGAGACTGAAGAGACAGATAAAAATTTTACCATGGAAGGAGCTTGATCTGGAATTGCAAAGCCTGCTTTCAAGTGCTTAGAGCCAGCATCAATTACCACTGCCTCCATTATGTGTTTTGTTAATCTGTAGTAAGAAAATAACTAAAACCGATGGATAAAATCCAAAACATCACGAAAACTGATCAGGTTGAAATGTTGAATGAAAAACCTAAATTTAGTTTTTTCATAGTGTAAAGCATCAAGTCAACACTAACACTTGTCATGATTGAGCCTAAAAGACAACATAATCACCAAAAACTAACGGTATACAAGTACAATATCATCAACAACATAATCAAACGAAACAAGAGAAGAGTATGATGCAGAGGGGATAGAAATTTGAAGCTAACCAGAACAATGTAATTTAATTTTGATGAACTCAAGCCAATACATTGTGTAGTCGTTTACGAACCCGACCCGGTCCCCTATCGGGCCGGGCTTTAGTTCTCATCGATCTGGCCCGGGTCCGACGAATTCTGGTCTGAAAATGATCGACTATTAATTACTATATATATATTTAGTAACTAGGTTATTAAATCGTATATTATACGGGTTGAAAAAAAAATAATTAATAATTAATAATAAAAATTTATGAATTATAAAACTATGTTTAAAGATAAAATATAATTATAATTGCATATGAATAGTTACTTCAAGTAAATAAACAATAGAATATTATAGATAAATATATATATATATATATATATAGATAAATAGATAGTCTAGAAAACCATTTATTAAACGGATTATAGTTAGTAATAAACACGAAAAGTTACAGTAGGATATTTTAATATAAGATATGCATAAAATTATATATACGTATTTGTTCAATAGATAAAACAAATATACTACTTTTAACTATGTTATCTAAATAGTTTTATTTTTAAATATTTGTTTTAAGATTTTCTTATAAAAATTTATTGTTTATAAAAATCTTGTTTTTAAAAACTTAAGTTTTTAGTTATTCTGGTTGTTTTAATAAAATTGCTTTTAAAAAATTCCATATTTTTTATAATTATTTAAAAAAGGGATGATTTAAAATATTTTATTTCAAAAGGTTAATGTTTTAGAAAAGATATGAGTTTTAATTTTTTTAATAAAATTTATTTTTAAAAAGCATAGTTTGATTTTAAAAAAATGTAGATAAGAGAGAAAAATAAATAAGTTGACCAAATTAATTTTTATGAATAGAGAGAAATTGTTTGAGTGTTTAAATTACTTTAATACCATTTTAGAGGGAAAATACATTAAGAATATTTAAAAGAATGACAAGTATCAAAAAATGATTTAACAAGTATCAAAAAAAACTTTTTTTTTAATATTTATAGATTATAGATTAATAATTATCATTTCCAGCGTTAGTGTTTATTTTTGGATTGCTATTTTAATCGGTGCCCATATGACTCAAATAATAATATTTTTTTTATTTCGTCTGTAAGCTGCAGCTCAGTTATTAGTAATACCATTACTTTATGTGATAGTATAAATAAATACAAAAGCACATATGTGCAGTATAACTAATTTTGTCTAGGCAACTTTATCTATACTTGTTTGTTGTTCTAATTGAGCTTTAAAATTGAATAATTAGTGATTATTATTGTTCTTTGAACTGTAATGTGTCTATAAATTAACTCCTACTTTTATGTTTTTAAAAGTATATTTACCAATCTTTATTTAATGTTATTAGTTTTTATTATCGTAGATAAATTGTGGGATTCAAATACGGCCTGCCCCTTTTGAAGTGTACTACAAGAGGCATTTTAAAGCTGAAAAACAAAGATGGCTAAACAATGATGCATGCATTAAATATATCAGTTGTAACTCTCTAGGATTATATCACTTGATTATACTTTCAAAAATTTAATTGTTGTTTATACATTATATTTTGTTAGGAGAATATTATTCGTTATAAAAAGAAGACAACGGCAAATTTAATTTTGGAATGTACTTGATCCGGTTGTTGAGACTCGATTAAAAATAATTTAATTTATCAATTTTAGCTATTTTTATTGTGCAAGTGTAAGTAAGGTTGTTATTTAGAGAATACGTGAAAAGTGTATAACTGAATACATAACTTTATAATTAAAAATTGAAACTTTAACTGAATTAATGAGAAAAAATGCATAAGACAAAAAATTTTAAAAAATGAGTTTGATTAAATATTAAGAAACAATCACTTCCGGGTTTCAAGTTTTACAAATTCAATGGTATGTTAGATATATTTTACGGTTTCATAACACGACTCAAGATAGTGGCTTTTGATCAAAGTGTGACAAAGAAACAATCTTTTAAGACTCACTCATTCACAAAGTCATCAATTCATCTATATCATGTTATCTACTTTTCACAATGAGCTAACGATACAAGTAAACCGAAAACTAATGATAAAACAAATAACTTTCTTTATAAACAAATTGTTTATCTCAATCAAATCCTCAAATACATTCAATAACAAAGTATTTAACATTAAAACCCTAAATACAACTAACCATCTCACTTGATAAGAACTCTCCACCCGAAAGCAATCACACGAACTTAGCCACGCATTGCCTTCATTGGATCTTCAATCTTGATTTTATAATGTTTCTAGATGCTTTGAGATGAATGTGAAGGCTTTCAATCACCACAAATAAGCTTAAAATCCTCAAGAATTGAGCTTGGAAAGTCCTCCTTCGAGTTAGGGTTAGATTGTGCTTAATTAACTTGAATTCCACAAAATCCGAGGGTTGATTCAGCCACCGACGTATGATACGCCCAGGGCGGCGTATCATATGCCCCCTTCAGCTTTCCTAGGCCCAACTTTCTGAAATTTATATCAAATATGCCCACAAATGCGTCGTCAATACACCGACCGGCGTATGATACGCCCAGAGAGGTGTATCATACTTTGGGCCCCTATAAAATTTTGATTTTCACATGTAACTTTTCACGAGCTTTCTGTTGGCAGGTCGTGAACCCCGTAACTCTTTTCCTAACTCAAGTTATACCCATTTTAAGTTACCATGGTTTTGAACATTCGGCTTTTGCATTTCTTCACTTCTCGGGCTCTGATTTCCATCCCACTTCTTCCATACTCTTCGTGTTTCACCAAACTTAGTTCAGGTTTCTCGTTTTGCATTTTTTGGTAACCACGCAATTGGTCCTCGTGTTTCATTCTGTGTTTATTGACCTTAAAATAAGCTTCACTAAGCTCAACTTCCTTACACATTAAAACAAACTCAAAGTAACTTCGTTCCATACTAACGATGATGTAAAATCATATAATTAGATCAATTAAATCTTAAATTGTTATCACTCGATCACTATTACAACTACCATGCACCATGAGTTAGACAACGAGTCAATTAAAAGCATGCGTGTCAAGAAGAAAACAAGAAAATTTGCATGGATGGTAGCATTGGATCAATATTAAAAAAGATTTATGGATTGCATCAGAAGCTCAATCCTCTAAAAAATCTTCAAGTGAGGTCGACACTCTTTGAATTTACCAGAAGAAGAATTGAAACAAAGAAATAAAAAGTATAAAAAAATTATTGATGTTTATGAGCTCGAAGTTTCTAGATTTTAAGGCTTAGCATCTGCAACTACGAGTAGTAAAGCAACTAGTTTGGACGAGCAACTCAAGTGTGATGTTTATGATAGTAATAGTTTGATTCAGTATGTTAGTATGACATATTTTCATAGTACTTAGTTGCTTATTGTTTTAAAATTTAGAATTAATCAATGAGTATCATTATTTATTTATATGTTTGATTGTTTACTGCTTTAAAGTTTACGTTTTATGATATATTGATTATATTTGTTGATAATTAATCGTAGTGTATTGAAAACTCGTCCTAAAAAGAAATTAAATTATGAATTATAAACACGGATTATGGACTAATATATATATCATGGATGATATTATTTAGTCTTAAAAAAGACACATGAGAAATTATAGTATCAAAGACTAATATTTAGTAGTATCAAAACGAGTCATTTAATAATAATGAGCTTAATTAAAGGATATTTTAAAAAAAATAAAAAAATGAAAAGGGTCATGGGCAAAATTAGCCTTATGGGCAAAAAGATTTAAGTGGTTAAAGGCTCATAATCAACCACTTAAATCACCTAACCAGCTATCATCTTCTCTATTTTCAACCCTAGTCACCAGCTTCTAGAGAGAGAGAGTAGAGAAAAAGTGAAGAAAACTAAAAAATTGAAGCTTCATTGGTTAAGGGATTAAAATTTTGAGTGTTACAACATCAAACCACAATAAAGAAGCAAGAAATCCAGGTAAGATTTAGCTTCTAAACACCTTTGTAGGTCAAACCCGAATTCTAGAGTTTTGAATTTTGAAAAGTTGCAAATAATAAAAAAATCATATTTTTGCGTATGAAATCATGTAAAAAGATTACATATAGCTTCATGGATTAAAAAATAAGGACAATTAGGTCTTAGACATAACATGGTGATATAAATTGAGTTTGTAAGATCTAAGCTTAATTTAGTTGATCATCTAACAAAAGGGTTAGAAAAAAATCTCATGTATAAATTAGCTAAAAGGATATGTTTAAAGTCCATTTAGATATCTTATTCCAAGACACCTAATTTCCATCTTATATGATATTAGATGTTGAATTTAATGTGACAAGCTTGTCACAAAGATACTAGAACACATGAGAATAGTCATCACAAGATATGTGTTTAGACAACAAGGTAAAAAAGATTAGAATTTAATTTCTTAATAGTTTATTGATAAATTACAATGCAGGTGCAAGAGTAATAAATTGCCTATAAGAATATGAACTTTAGTCGCTTCAAAAAGCTTTGGACTTGGAGTTTTTATATATTCTTTAAGGGATTAGAACACATGCTAATAAACATCATGTCAAGTGGAGTTTGGATTAGTAAACATATATGTAATTTACCTACATGTATTTAAATGGATAACTTGCGTTCAATCCATTTTTATACCTTATTATTCTAATATATCTATCTTGTAATATACTAAGATGAAAGTTCAATTTGTAGGTTATTTTCATTTATATATACATTTGTGTTTCTATGAGAAAAGTTAACTTAATCATCGATGTCATTAAAATGAAGGAGGAATGTTAGTAATTTTAGTGTTATTAATATATATTTTAGTGTATTGGATTAGTTTGTTGATCGAGAAAATAACATTAGAGATAAACGGTTAGGTGTCGCAGGAGTTCGAACTCGATTTAATTCTAAATGTTATTTTGTTTTAATTATATCATATTTATTAATTGTAATTTTAAATGGGCTACTTTATAGGTTGATTGAAACTTAAATTATTATCTTGAATATGGGCTTAATTAATTAGTTGTTGGTTCATAAAACAATTTTGACCAAGGGATGCATTTATTTTGTGGTTCTGTCGATCAATATATATATATATATATCAATATGTATATAGATATATATATATATATATATATATATATATACATATATATACATATATCTATATATATATGTGTATATATATGTATATATATGTATATATATATGTGTGTGTGTACATATTAAGTTAGTATTTCGTGTATTACACGGGTTAATAAATAAAATAATAAATAATTAGTAATAAAAATTTATGAATTATAAAACATATTTGAATATAAAATATGATTATAATTGCATATGAATATCTATTTCAAGTAAATAAATAATAGATATGTTATAGATAGATAGACATATAGATAACAGATAGTGTAGAAACTTATTTCTTAAACATTATGATATTTTAATATAAGATATGTATA